>QJPP01000593.1:600000-879333 GCA_003996215.1 Jaltomata sinuosa | reverse complement strand
CGGAACGGGAAATAGGGATTTTTTGCTTTTTTCGTGTGTTATAGTCCATCGATTTTGGGTGATATGTGCGTCCGGCGGTATTTTGGCCGAAATTTTTCGTGGGCGGCCGGTAGGACCTATTTAATGGCGCGCGTTGGTTCGGAGGGGCAAACGTGGGGTTTTAGGATTTCAAACGTGGCACGGAACGGGAAATAGGGATTTTTTGGTTTTTTCGTGTGCTATAGTCCATGGATTTTGTGTGATATGTGCGTCCGGCGGATATATTGGCCGAAATTTTTCGTGGGCGTCCGCGAGGACCTATTTAATGGCGCGCGTTGGTTCGAAGGGGCAAACGTGGGGTTTTAGGATTTCAAACGTGGCCCGGAACGGGAAATAGGGATTTTTCGGTTTTTTCGTGTGCTATAGTCCATGGATTTTGTGTGATATGTGCGTCCGGCGGTTTTTTGGCCGAAATTTTTTGTGGGCGTCCGGGAGGACCTATTTAATGGCGCGCGTTGGTTCGAACGGGCAAACGTGGGGTTTTAGGATTTCAAACGTGGCCCGGAACGGGAAATAGGGATTTTTCAGTTTTTTCGTGTGCTATAGTCCATCGATTTTGTGTGATATGTGCGTCCGGCGGTATTTTGGCCAGAATTTTTCGTGGGCGTCCGCGAGGACCTATTTAATGGCGCGCGTTGGTTCGGAGGGGCAAACGTGGGGTTTTAAGATTTCAAACGTGGCCCGGAACGGGAAATAGGGATTTTTTGGTTTTTTCGTGTGCTATAGTCCATGGATTTTGTGTGATATGTGCGTCCGGCGGTATTTTGGCCGAATGTTTTTTGTGGGCGTCCGCGAGGACCTATTTAATGGCGCGCGTTGGTTCGGAGGGGCAAACGTGGGGTTTTAGGATTTCAAACGTGGCCCGGAACGGGAAATAGGGATTTTTTGGTTTTTTCGTGTGTTATAGTCCATGGATTTTGTGTGATATGTGCTTCCGGCGGAATTTTGGCCGAAATTTTTTGTGGGCGTCCGCGAGGACCTATTTAATGGCGCTTGTTGGTTCGGAGGGCAAACGTGGGGTTTTAGGATTTCAAACGTGGCCCGGAACGGGAAATAGGGATTTTTCGGTTTTTTCGTCTGTTATAGTCCATGGATTTTGTGTGATATGTGCGTCCGGCGGTACTTTGGCCGAAATTTTTTGTGGGCGTCCGCGAGGACCTATTTAATGGCGCTTGTTGGTTCGGAGGGGCAAACGTGGGGTTTTAGGATTCAAACGTGGCCCGGAACGGGAAATAGGGATTTTTCGGTTTTTTCGTGTGTTATAGTCCATGGATTTTGTGTGATATGTGCTTCCGGCGGAATTTTGGCCGAAATTTTTTGTGGGCGTCCGCGAGGACCTATTTAATGGCGCTTGTTGGTTCGGAGGGGCAAACGTGGGGTTTTAGGATTTCAAACGTGGCCCGGAATGGGAAATAGGGATTTTTCGGTTTTTTCGTGTGTTATAGTCCATTGATTTTGTGTGATATGTGCGTCCGGCGATATTTTGGCCGAAATTTTTCGTGGGCGTCCGTGACATCCTATTAAATGGCGCGCATTAGTTCGGAGGGGCAAACGTAGGTTTTTTCGATTCGAGACGAGGCTCGAAACGCGAAATAGGGATTTTTACATTTTTTCGTGTGTTATAGTCCATGAATTTTTTGAGATATGTGCGATCATCTCTGTTTTCGCTCAAACTATATGGGTCCATCCATGACGACCTATTAGATGATGTGCATTGTTTACGAAATGCAGACGTGCTTTTTTTTAAACGTTTTATGGGCAACAAAGACAGAAATTGAGGATTATTTTATTTTTTCATGTGTGTTAGTCCATGAATATTCTAGAATATTTCTGACCGACTCTGTTTTTGGTCAAATTTTATGGATTCATTCGTGACGATCTATTAAATAATGCCTATTATTTATGAAAGGCAGACATAATTCTTTTACTTCATATGAGCCACTAAACATGAATTGAGGATTATTTGATTTTTTTTGTATGTATTAAGTACTCTAATTCATAATTTTTTTGGAATACGTGCAACCGTCTCCTTTTGAGCTCAAATTTTGTGGTTTCATTAGTGGCGAACTATTAAATGGTACTCATGGGGAAACAGCAAATAAATATAAGTTGGTAATAGGATACAAAGATCTTTTGCCTTAAAACCCCAAAGACCCTTCATTTTTGCCATCAGAATTATGGGCACTAACAGTGAATGTACTCCTCCTCCTCGGATCGGTAAGATCGGTCCATACACGGTTTTCATGACCCCTCCTAACTCCGGTCCTTCTGAGTCATCACCACCAGCTCAGCCGCAACCGGTTCAGACACCACCGGTTCAGGTGGTCGACAAGTCATGTCCGGTTTGGTCTCCCCCAATGCAGTATGATAAACCCTCTCACTCTTTTGGGTTTTTCTGGAATGTTCTTGCTAAACTTCAAAATGGTAACTACCTATCTTTCTTTAAAAAGGGAAAGTAAAAGATTGTAACTTTATTGCATTTTTCTCAAAATTGTTTTTTTTCAGATCTTGATTTTTGTGAAATATGTACTGATTGTATATGGATCTTTATAGCTCATGCTGGTTTGGATGAACAAGTGGCATACTGGTTTGGGTTGAATCAGTCAAAGTATCAGTGGGCATTAGATGATTACTATGAGACCAAAAGAATTGTAAGTCTTTTAAGTTTCTTTCTTTCTCAATTTTGTCTGAATTTCTTGTTTGGGTGTATAGTTGTAAATTTATCTGGTAATCTTTAAGGTTAAGTTTTGTATTCTATAGTTTGTGCCACAGAAAACATTTTACTTTCTAGTCATGACCTCTTACTATGGTGCAGATTATGTTAATCATTGCAACAACAATTGTTTACAGATGTCTTTAGTCTTCACTTGATGTCTTTTCTACAGTTTATCTGCAGTTTTGCCTCTTTCATGTCATTTCCTTTCTAGGATCATGTAGCTGCAAGTTATGATTTAAGATTTTAGTTTGTTCTTACGCATAATGAGCAAAAAGAGTCCTAATAAATACAACGTGGTGGTGTAGTCTTTTGCTGCAACTAGAAAGATTTTATTTAGGATGAAGTCCTTTGCTGGTGCTTTCCAGTTGCAATCCCCTACTTAAATCTCTTGAAAGTTGTCACGACTCAATAGCTGGTCGAGCCATGACTGGCAGTCTGGCACTCGATGCCTTGACTTCACCGAGCAAACTTTCTTGGATTTTCTACTCCTTTAGTTTGAAACACTATGCAACCCAATGCTGTTCTTAAAGAAAACTGAGAATGTAATATGATAAAAATACTGTTCTTTCTTTCTTTTCTGAAAATGTATCACTTTATGTAAAAAGTAAGTAGATGGACATTGATCATTCTGTTATACCCCCTCTTTTCAAGAAGAAAATGTTAGATGATGAAATGTTTGCTTGAGGTATTACTGGGCCGTGAAGAATAACTTGTGCTGTGCATAAATGTGGTGGGATTCCAACAAACTGTCTAAAGGACATGTATGTTCTTGGCGCTGTATTGTTCACGAACTCTCTAAGTCTAAAGTTATATAATCATTTGTCTTGAGGTATCTGCGTCAGCCGGTGTACAATGTGCGTCGATTCTTCAAAATTGGAAAATTTAGCAAAGAGGTGCTCGATCTTGTAACGTGATACTATCCCGTACCTATATCACATACATACTTGTAGTCAACTCCGTGAAACATAGCTAAGAGATTAATGTGGAAATTGGTACCTACTGTCATGGTAGAGAAATTTGGGGATGGGTAGATAGGAAAGATTGATTGCAGATGCTAAATAACTTTCACTAAGAACATAATTAGTGTAAGTTTACACCAGTGACTGGCTTTGCTAGGAGCTCATTCCACCCCTCCATTCATGAATGTTTTCCTTCAGCTCTCACAAGGTTTGTTTTTGCTTCAAAGTGTTGATTTTTTGTTTTACTCCAGCCGCTGAAATTTATTCCAAATGGTTAAGATACCATGCCTCTTTGATCTTCATATCCTTCTCTTTTGGGCGTGTGATGGGAGAGGATGATGCTGATTCTTGGGGATTTTAGAGGTGGGGGTGGCGGGACTCTTATGTGTTTTTTGGTAAGATAAGGTAAAGTTATGCTTCTTATGTTGTAGTACACCTCCATTTTTGTTTATATGGCAGTGTACAGAGTTTAAGAAAAAAGACTTTTGGCACATATCAAAAGTAACCTTTGAACTTGTGGTCAAAAACATGCCATTAGGGGCGACATATTTTTGTTTTCTTTAGCATTCATTGGGTTTTGTTTAATAAAGGATCAAGAATTGCCTTGTTTCCTTAGAGTTAGAAACTGACGTTTAACTGGTCAGGAATTTTCTACATAAATTGTCTGAAAACTTCCTAATGTGTAAATGATGGATACAACATGCTCTAAATTGAGAGCATGCTAGGGAGAATTCTGATTTTGGTGTCTGCTTACATTTCCTTCAAATCCTACCTTTGATTGATTTCTCTATACAGAATCACAAATAGTATGTTCAGAACTTAACTAGGCAAAGTATTATCTTTTCATTTTATACAATAACATACCTATAATCCCACGATTGGAGTCTGGAGAGTCTCGTGGTGTGCCACAATGGCTAGCACAAAAGAAATGCTACTAATAAATCACCGCTGAGGCAAATATTAATTCGGATTTAAATCGTACCTGCAAATCTAAGGCCCACGGTTATACTTTTTGGTGTATTTGTAGCTCCTAGTCATTGTTAGATCATTTTTAATTGATGTGTGAGACATTTGTTTTTGTTGCATACTTATTAAATGTTTTGTGCACAGAACGAGGGCGAAGAAAAAGCAAAAGTTGTAGCTAGCAAATTAGAGAATGTATGATGTGCCAAAGGAGAAGGTAAAATCTTGTCGGGATGTGCTCGTCTCCTCTTGTTGCTTCTAGTGCTATTCCTGCACGGCATATTTCTGGATTCACCAATATATATGTGATATAGACAAGACATACCGATGCATTGGAGCTTCTTTTTTTTATCAGAATGTGATTTGTCACACTTTAACTGCTATGGTGCAGCAGCTAACAATGCTGCGTTGTAGGCGTCGCCCCATGTAGTTTTCTCAAGTTATTGATGTGATGCTATAAAGCTTTTTGTTGTTGTTTTTCTATCTATGTACTTTCGCTTCTTTCAAATAAGGGATTTTGTTGTTTCTACTTGTCATTTTGGTGTCCTATCCACTGATATTGGTGCACCAACGGTACAAATTGCACAATCAATTTTGTTTTCCTTTTGATAAATGAATAATCAAAAGCACCTTCCAGGTACACAACTACGCGTTTTGATGGTGTATTTGGCAATGAATTTGCAACACGCAGATCAATTTATTACTTGCTTGTATAATTGAGTGTGTTACAACACTATTTCATTTGGAAACGTGATTAGAAGCGACCTTTGGCCTCCCTCCCTCTGCTAAAAACTGTCATCTGATATTTACATCATAACATAACTTTTCATGGATTTTTTTCAACACACATTTATAGTCAAGTGATAAAAACCCCTATATACAAACATGTGTCATGCATCGATTGATGTTATATGATACCGTAAACACCTATGTGCGAACAAATGTTACCCCATCGCGGTCCAAATGCTTTCTGCGTAATACTTGTAGCGGAATTCCTAATTGCACACAATGGCTTGAATGTCATCAACTCAGGCTAGCCAATAAATCTTTCATCATATGCATGCATTTTCTTTCCATCGATTTACGTAAATCAAAGTACATAAAATCCCCTTTCAACTTACTTGTCCACTAAATTTATTTTAGCACTTTAACTTTACGGATAATTCTTCACCCCTTAAGTTTGTTTCAACTTTAATTAAATATCTCCTCAAGAGTTAATATGCCAAAGGAAGTGTTTTCAATCTCCCAAACTCGCGTGGAAGGGAGAAAAAGTGATCTTAGAGTTGACATTGTTGGTGTTGGTGATGGGTATTGTGAAATTGACAGCAACGGCGGAGGGTATTTTGAAGTTGATATCAATGGCGGTGGAGGTAATCTTGTTGTTGGTGGGCATTGTGGAGTTGACGGCAGTAATATTGCTATTGGTGATGGGTAAACAACATATGCGGTGAAATCCCACAAAGCATGGTCTGGAGAGGATAGTGTACGCGAACCTTACCTCTACCTCATGGAGTAGAGAGGCTATATAATAGAAATATATGCTAAAAATTACAACAAAAAAAAAACCTTACATATACCGTGTAATTTTTTGCCGAGGGGGTTCGGATGAACACCCTCATCCCCTCCTAGATCCGCCCCTTGTTACCGCTATGGTTGGTATAGTTTCATTGACACACAATCTGCAAATTACAGTCACATTTCATAACCCTGTTTAATATCATCGCACTGAACAGCCACTCAGTCTGTCATTCTGCATCATACCAAATGACACCTAATTATTTTTCCCATATTATAAGAGACTCCAGATCCTCTTAAAGGTTGAGTAATCTCACAGGCTCTAATAGACAAACATGGCTACGCAACACATTATCCAACACTGCACAGGTAATGCAGCCAACTTTCTATAATACTCTTTCATTTTATTTAATTTTTGCTAATCATGGTGCATTCGCGCATCTCGACTAATTCCACGGGGTACCTGCTATCTCCACCAGCACCTGCCTTCCAAGGCTTGAATAGATGGAAAGAAATTACTTAGTCTTTTGCCTCTGCTAGGATTTGAACTTCATGGTTAGACTTTCATAAAAAGCACTCTTAAGGTAAAATTCTCCTTGATGACAGCATGCCTGGTCCAGCTAGCCGCACTTCAACCATTCCAAATGGGTACCTACTAGCTCCCACTAGCACCTCAACTCTCTAAGGTTAGTTGTTTGACAAGGTAAACTGATTTTCTCTCTTCACCTATACCCTACATTTGCCATCATGAAGCAGGGTAAAACATGGTTACAAAAAGTCATATGAACCCTTCATAATACAAAACCTACACAAACGATCATTGCTATAAGCCCACACAACCACTGTTATTTTGGTTTGTTCATTCCTAGGAATCAAAGAGGGGTGGTTATATATTGTACTAAGAGCCACTAGGGTGGGTTTACAAGATTTTTATAAACCAAGAAAGCAAACAAGAAACTCAAAGACATATGGAAATATGTTGTCATAGTTATGAGTTCATAAAGATATTCTTTTCAGAGAAGCTGGAGCATAAAATTTGATATAGTTGAAGCAACTGAATGCTACACTTAAATGGCTTGACATTTGAAATAAATTGCAGATAGGTCATATGTGAATCACAAAACATACAGCCTAGCACAATCATAGCCTAAACATTGACATTTCTACGAGGATCTTAATATACATTGCTCTAGCAGTAGAGACAATCTTTCATTAATCTCATGACTGTATGATAGGCTTCTGAATGGAGCAAATAGATGACCTACCACAGTGTCACACCATTTAAAAACTCTACAATACCCATATAACACCAAAAGTTTCCAGATATGCCTTGTAATTTTTGTTGTTTTTTCGAGGGGATAATTTTTTGGATGAAGCAATGAAATTTCATTCAAAAGCATCAAGAAGGTGCATACCAAAAAGTTACAAACTAAAGACAGTATCTTCCCATATACAATAGTTATTTTGAGGGGCTAATTTCAACAATGGTATATTAAATTATAGGAATAATAACACTCTCCTGCACAACAAAGAAAAGTTCTTTTGTGTGTCCTCCATGTCGATGCATATAATACAGACCAGCATTTGACTACAATATTTAGTGCTATTTCTCCAATCAGTTAGACAACAAAATAGTCATGTCTGCTAAACTATGCAGGCAAATCTCTCTGCCCAACGATTGGAAGAACGAGCTATGGTTATATTGAAAAACATCATAAACTAACAAGCACCGTATTATTACATCGTCCACACTGAGGCTGAGTTAAGGAGTACATAGTTTATCAAAGTAATGGTTCAATATCCAATTTACCAAGTAACCTATTTTTTTTGTTATCAGATTCACTTTGTTTACAAACTTATCTAGGTAGAGCAAAAGTAGAAAAGCTAGCTGTACAATGTATGGAGACCATCGATAACTCTAGACGGGAGGTATATTGGAGAAAGAGAAACCTTTATAACCCTTGTAAGCATAGTATGCAATGCGCGTATAGTAGAACCCTGGTATAAACAGAACTCCACCTAGTATAGCAAAAAACAGCCCTGCATTACAACAATGTGTAAGACGTTTAATGGCAAGACGAGCATTCTCTTCAAATAACAAGTCAAGGAATAGTATTTATTTCTCGACATGCGCAAACCATCAACCTAAAACTATATAATATAATGAGGCATAGTCCCAGAAAACAATGTCAGTAACAAACATTAGGCAGGTCCAAGGAAGTACAATTCTAAAAACCAATGAATAAATAACTGCAAAGGTGAAGATTGAAATAAAACAAGAAAGGGGAGACCCCAGCTGAGCGGTAAAAACAAGGAAATATTTAGGGATTTATGAAAAAATATGACACATTAGCACATTGTAGACCAGAGATCTTCCTTTCACAAACGCAACTTGTGAATCATTTACTAGTGAAGGCAGCAATTTACTCAACCTTTGGCAAATCATCTTAGATATGCACTTGTAAAGCACTTTGCAACATGAGATTGGTCTAAATTGGCCAGCATTAGTAGGATGTAGCACCTTAGGAATGAGCTGATATAGTAAAATTACCCCTGTTATTTATTGTTTCTTAATGTGTGTGCCAAGTCAATAGTGGACAAATATTGTTGGACGGAGGGAGTACTATAATGAGGCATAGTACTAAACCCTCACTTAACCCTCCCATAGGTGAGCAAAAAAACAAAGTCACTAACAAACATTAGGGGATTGAAAATCAAATGATCCACCCTAGATTGAATATTTTAAAAATCAAAATCCAAAATAATAAAAAGGGCAGCCCGGTGCACTTAACAGCCTTCCCTTGCATTTCTGCAAGAGGGCCTTGGAAACATGACAACAATTTTACCGGTTACTCCAATAAAAAAATCTCCAAAAATAACTGGAAAGGGGAGACCCCAGCTGAGCTATAAAAAAACAAAATTCATATTTAGGGATTTATTAAAAAAAAAAGGGTGACTTGCCATGAGCGGTATCGCCGCCGACCTTATTGATGGCCATGAAAATACCGAGAAGAATAGCAAAGGTACCAAAGACAAGAAGGGAAACAGCGAGAGCGATCTCTTTGATGGGTCCACGATTGTTGTCGGGATGAGAACCTTCCATCATCATATCCTCATCTGAAATCGAGAAAGTATGATCTACATACGCCATTTCTGCACAACTCTGTTATTCTTCTTGATGCCTATGCCTATATGCGATATGCTATGCTTGAAGAAGAAGAAGAAGGGTCAGTGGGAGGACCGATTTTGGGGTCAATCAAAGTTAGCTAACCTGCACCTTTTTAGTATTGTTTTTTGTTTAGCCTTAATTCCAATACCAGACTAATTCTCAATATTTTATTCTAACCTAATTTATACATACATACCGCCAAACACCTCGTGAGCAAACGTGGACCTTTCTCTTTTGTTTTGTTCAAGGGTTAATTCCAATTGTCAATATTTTATTCTACCCTATTTTTGTCTTGAGCCAAAAATTTATTGAAAATAACTTAGAACTCATTTTCTCCTACTTATATTATTATTGTTATTGTAACCTAAATACAAGTCAATTTGTATTTTTTGATTTCCTTGTTATATGGTGGGTAAGATCCACCGAAGTGGAAACCCTTAACCGGGTGTGTGAAAAAAGGTAAAGTCCGAAGACCGAACTTAATTTATATTTATTAGGATTATATTATGTTTACATTACTCTATTCTTATTCACTAGTTGATTGATTTGGATTTTTTTGTTTCAAGTTTTATCATACACAAATGAATAAATAAATAAATAACAGGGGATAGGGCAAGTATACCCTTAAATTTTGCAATTTAGAGTTGATATACCCTTATTAAAAAAGGGTGCATATTTATCATTTTCGTTAGCAGGCTAATAAACGCAAAGTTCTTATTAGTTTCCTAAAAAGATTATTGGATTTATGATATTTACAAAAAATTGTTGTTTGCCCTCGTGATTCTTTTGAATTAAAAAACATCCATAGACAATTTCTAAGCAAGAGAAGGATAAAGCCCCCTCCCCCCGCCCCCAAAAGCTAGACTTTGCACTCATGTTAACTTATTTCCTCTACTTATCAACTAATAGTTATTATCTCAAAAAGTCACTTGCATGATTCCAGTTTCCTTCTATCTGAGAAATCAACTCGAGATATCAGCACCCTACTTTTGTGGTCGGGAGAGGGAAGGTGAATCACTCGGGAAACCATGTGTTGTAGTATCCCAAGAAATCTTGACGTCCTTCCTTTGCTTTCGATCTAAGAAAGCTGGTCTAGTTGGTGTTTCAACAAGTGCAACCTTGCGTACCAACATTGCAACAATCTCAGACATTGGTGGTCTTAAATTTGCATCAGGCTGAAGGCATAAGAAAGCCACATGTATTGTTTGCATGACATCCTTTTCTACGATCCCATCTTCCTGCATCTTGGGATCAACTAGATCAATTAATCTTGACCTTTCATATAGCTTCCACGCCTGTATGTACTTGAACAATCAATATTTATTGTCATGGTAGACGACAGACTCTTTTTTCTATATGTTTCATCATTATAATAACAACATAACGAAAAATAAAAGGTACTAAGGCAACTTACATATTCGGGGAGATATTGCATTTCTGAAGGCAAAGAAAGATCTGTATTCCTCCGGCAATTGATAATTTCTAGCACAAGAACACCAAAACTGTATATATCAGCCTTTTCAGACAATTCTCCTCTAAGGGCATATTCAGGAGCTGTGTAACCTCTGCCACAGAGAAAATATATACCAAAATGGCTTAAAATCCAGAAAGAAAGAAAAAACAAAAGAAGATGTTGATCCTAATAATAACAGTTCATGTAGAGATCTTATGTGTTCCATTTGTACAAGTAGACATGAAAATCTTTTACCCTTTAGCATGGAATCTCATTATCTGGAAAATATAGTAATCCAGCGACAATCAAAACTTTAACGAAGCAAAAATCTGTCACTAATCCGATATCAGAAAAACTTTTTAGCTATGGGTGGGCTATTTAGAGATAGATTAACGATGAATCTTTTAGCTAATTACTTTTCTTTTTGTAGTGACTCAACCCAAAAGCTAGCTCATGAAATGAAATTTCTCATCCCTAAATAGCTGATGTGGGAACTCAGCAAAAAGGATACTATACTGCAGTTGTAAATCATCGGGTTAACTCCATTTGCTGCACCCTCCATTCACTGATCACTATATTAGTATATGCTGCACCCTATTCCTGTTCTACGTAGTAGCATAGCAGTTTTTTGTGGAAGGCACCTTATCAGAATGTTGATTCCATCAAGATTCCAGCAACTATATATTAACATATGCTCTTGCTATTCCAGTTTATGTGACCCTATTTCCTTTTTAGTTCACTTTCAAAAAAGAATGACCCCTTTCCAGATGTTGAAATAGTTCAACTTAAACTTTCCATTTTATCCTTAGTGACAAGTTTCAAACATTGTGACACACCCTGTCTCCAAACAACTTCATAGTTAAAGGTGTTATCTTGAGATGGCATAATAAACTAAAGTGAGGAATTAAACACCACTTACAAGGTTCCAGCAAATGCAGTGCTGAGATATGCTTGATCTTCAGGGAAAAACCTGGCTAGGCCAAAATCTCCAATTCTTGGTTGAAATTTGTCATCCAGCAGAATATTGCTGGCTTTGATGTCCCTGTGGACAATCCTAATGTGTGAATCCTCGTGAAGATATTGTAATCCCCGTGCAATCCCTAAAATTATCTGGTACCGAGTTTTCCAATTAAGGAATATATTACTCTTTCCTGTGAAAAACAAACATTTCCCCAGAGACTCAGAAACTAAAGAACATTCTCGAAAGTCATTACCCTGGAGATGCTATACTGTAGCTTTTGTCTATCTGATGGCAATTATAGTTGTTGAATCCCTATTTCTGTTAAGAACTCAAAAACCAACAACTTATAACAAGTTTGAAAGGAAAGAGAAATATAAATACCATATAGTATTTGGTCCAAGCTCCTATTCTTCATGTATTCGTACACGAGAAGCCTCTGAACCCCATCTGAGCAACAGCCAAGAAGGCGGACCAGGTTCTTGTGCTGTATGCTTGTTATCAGCCGCACCTCTGCAAGAAACTCCCGGTCCCCTTGCTGCGATTTGTCAAGAGACAGCTTCTTGACAGCAATCAATTGTCCATCTCCTAGCTTCCCCTAAGGAAAACACTAATGCCTTATTAGAGTATTGAACACCCAAATTTAACCTTGAAAAGTCATCAGTTTCTTAAACTCTGCATATATATAAAAGGATTCTAGCCTCTCATTTTTACGACACATCAACCTTACCAGGAAAACTGGACCAAATCCACCACATCCAAGCAGGTTATTTGAGTGAAAATTCTTCGTAGCCTTCTCCAATGTATGGAAGTTAAAGTAGCTTATCGTACGAAGATGTACACTAAGGGCATCACTAGTCCCTGTATCATTTGAAAACAAATTCTTCAATTGCCAACAACTATAAGAAATTCTAAAGGGCATCGATCAGTAAAACAAAAACCTGGAGGAGGCTTAGCTGTGCGACTAATCAAAGCTCTCAGTTTTCCTGGTTTGAAAAACTTCCATAGGATGAATATGAGAAGTACCAGGATAAAAAGAATAACTAGGCTTCCAAGAAGAAAGAACAAGCCGGAGAAAGGCTGCTTAGATGCAGAGTTGTGCATCTCACGTTTCGATGGTGATGGAGATATCACTGTATCAAGAAAGGAAAATTTAATAAGTTAACCAAGCTAAAAGCTTATGGATTATATATACAGAGTATTCAATTTGACCTTAGCTAAAATCATCTAAGTTCCTTACCAGTTTCAAAAACGAAAAAAGAGAATCTTGTGCAATTCAATTCAGAGTTAGAAATAAATGCAGAAATCCAGTAACACTTGAATATGATTAGTACTAGAATAAAGAGAAGATAGAAAGGCAAACCTTCAAATGTTGGAGGATTAACAAGTCCACATACACACCTTGTACATGAGAGACACACATATATAGAGAGAATCGAAAGGTTTCGTGCTGTCGGAAAATCCAGAGTTGCCATCAAAGACAAAATACTTTGTGAGGACGGCACAAATTCATGAAAATATTATTAATAACATCTTTACTTGTACAATATTTTAATCATACTTACTAACTTATAAGAATTTCTTTACAAATTCCAGCCCATATCCTTAGGTGAGCTACTATATATTACTTAAAACTCAATTTTGAAAAATAATTTTCTCAAAAAAGCAGCCTCTTTGCTTCATCTGAGGTAAAGGTACGGTCTGCGTACATTCTACGCTCCCCAGACCTCACTTTGTGTGAATACACTGGGTATGTTGTTGTTGTTGAAATTTTTTGTCTCAAAATTCCACATTTTGAAAAGCCCACATTTTTTGTCTCTAAAGAAAAATAAAAGATTTATCATTTTAAATTTTACAAAAAAATATTCATGCTTGACTTGAATAGATTGTATGTATCTTAACCTGGATTCATATGACTTGTGCAATCTTAGCTATCTGATATCTGATAAGAAGATGCAGATTGTGGTAATGAATGAGAGGCAAAAGTTGGCTGAACTACTGAGAAATTTTTTGTCTTTAGATGTGGGAAAGCAAGTTCATGGAGCTGTATTAAGGATGGGTTATGCATTTGATTTGATGATAACCAATGATCTCATTCATATGTATGCCAAGTCCAGTAGAGTGGAACTGGCTCGCTCGCTGTTTGACAAAATGCCTGAAAGAAATGTCGTTTCTTGGACCGCTTTAATGTGTGGATATTTACAACATGCTAATGCTCAAGAATCCGTGTTGCTTCTCTCTCGGATGCTCTTCTCAAATGTAAGGCCCAACGAATACACTTTTTGCACTAACTTAAAGGCATGTGGTATTCTTGGTGTTTTGGAAAATGGACAACAGATTCATGGGTTGTGTGCTAAAAGTGGGTTTGAAAAGTATCCAGTAGCGGGAAATTCAATTATTGATATGTACTCAAGATGTGGCCGGAAACTTGGTGATGCTGAAAATAAGTTTCATGAAATGCCAGAAAAGAATCTCATAACTTGGAATGTAATGATAGCAGGGTATGCAAGAACAAGGAGAAACGCCAGACGAGTTTACGTTTGCAAGCACATTGAAGGCTTGCAGTGGGTTTAAGGCAGTTCATGAAGGAACCCAAATTCACGGTTTTCTTATTACTAGGGGTTCCTTATTTCCAGCCAGAAAGTTATTGCAGGCGCCCTTATTGATTTGTATGTCAAATCGGGAGACTTGTTCGAAGCACATAAGGTGTTTAGTCAAGTTGAACAGAAAAGTGTGATATCATGGACGACACTGCTTGTAGGGTATGCTCAAGAAGGCAAACTAACGGAGGCAATGGACCAGTTCAAGCAGCTCATGGAAAGTAGAATCACGTTGGATGGGTTTGTGCTGTCAAGCATGGTGGGTATCTTTGCTGATTTTGCTCTAGTTGAGCTTGGGAAACAATTGCATTGTTGTGCAATCAAAATACCTGCTGGTTTAGACATATCTGTATTGAATTCAATCACGGATATGTATCTAAAATGTGGGTTAATTGAGGAAGACAAAACACTTTTTGATGTTATGCCACAGAAAAATGTGATTTCGTGGACAGTTATGATCACCGGGTATGGGAAGTATGGTCTTGGCAGAGAAGCAGTTGAACTATTCAAGAAAATGCATATGGATAGTATTGAGCCTGATGAGGTTTCCTACTTAGCTTTGCTCACAGCTTGTAGTCATTCGGGTCTAGTTCAAGAAAGCGAAGAATACTTCTCAAAACTATGCAATTCAAATCATTTAAAACCTTCAGTAGAGCATTATGCTTGCATGGTTGATATCCTAGGTCGAGATGGACGCCTAAGAGAAGCTAAGAATGTGATAGAGAACATGCCAGTGAAACCAAATGTTGGTATTTGGCAGACACTGCTTGGTGCATGTAGAGTACACAAGAATGTAGAAATAGGAAGAGAAGTTGGGGAGATTCTCTTGAAATTAGATTGCAATAATCATGTGAATTATGTTATGATGTCAAACTTTTTCGCTGATGCCCGCCTATGGGAAGAATGTGAGGGATTAAGAGGACTGGTGAAAGCAAAAGGTTTAAGGAAAGAAGCAGGACAAAATTGGGTGGAGATCGACAAGAAGGCGCACTTTTTCTACAACAGAGATGAGACACACCCACTTACTAAAGCTATCCATGAGTTTTTGTATAAGATGGAGAAGAAAATGAAATATGAACTCGGTTACACACGGGAAGTAAGCTTTTCATTACACGATGTTGAAGATGAAACAAGGGATGAGAGCCTGAGATTTCACAGTGAGAAATTGGCAATTGGTTTGGCACTTCTTTCTGGTGGCGATGAAACTGAGGGGAAACCAATTTGTGTTTTCAAGAATTTGAGAGTTTGTGGAGATTGTCATGAGTACATCAAGGGTTTGTCAAAGATTTTAAGCAAAATACTTCTTGTTAGAGATGACAATCGGTTCCATAAGTTTGAGAATGGAACATGTTCCTGCAGAGACTATTGGTGATAGTATATTTGATTTGATAGCTGAATATCCAGATTAAGTGACTATCACCAACTGTGGACAAACCCTCTCAAGATTTTTATCTTAATTTCTTTTTATTAACAAACAGGAAAGCGTGTCACAGCTAAGGAGAGAAAGAAAGCGGGAAGGGCTTTCTGAAGCCTATCTAAGCAGGAAATGCTGCCAGAGCTCGAAGAGGTAATCTCTGCCTCTTGCTCTCTCATAAATGAAAATACTAACATGAGAGTTTTTATCTTATGAAAGTATATGCTGTATGATTAAAGGAAACGAGCAAATTTGATCTTTTAGCCTTCCCCATGTTCTTAAAACATCTGTGGTCAAAACCCAACTAAATTTGACTATATGCGCCTTGTTCCATGTCTCATTGTTTAAACCTTTTTGTTTGTGAAGAGTGATTCTGTAAGCTAACTCTTCACTAGTAAATGTTAATTGCACTTTAAATGAGAGAATAAGGAAGGAAGAAATTTTCGTGGAAGAATCTCGTCTTGTTTGGTTTGCAAGGAAAGGAGAAAACAGTTTTTGTTTTGCCTGATATACATGAATGATTTCTTGCTTTCAGTAAATCATGTGTGGATACTTGAGATTAAAGACATGATCATATGGTCCATTGCCACATGCCTCATGAAATAAATTGAAAGAATTTAATGAACAAAGCATTTGGAAAAAATTATAGTCCTAGGTCTCTAGCTCATTTGAATACCATGATGCTGCAACCGCCTTTATCATCATTATTTTATGTTCTGCTTAGTTTGGTACTATAACTATTTACATTAGGTTGCCCCTGGTAAAAAATATATTAGTAGGTTGTATGAACAAATAATAGTTCAAGTCTTGGTACTTAACAATTGATTAGTCACGATTCTCTATGGGTTAACCCTCATAGTCATTCTTTGATACTTCTTCTGTGTGAATACATATGTTTGTGTGTGATAAAAATCAACAAGAATTTGATGTTGTTACAGCGGTATGAAATTGTATGTCAGCCATCTTTGTTTAGTATTAACACTGGAATTTCTGCAGTATACGGGGTTTATTGACATCATTCTAGTCTCTATTGCCCCAAATATTGTGGCAGCCATGCATAGAGCAAAAGGTCTGGAAAATTAGCAGCAAGACAAAGGATATTGACACAGCAACAGGCAAGAACTTCCAAGAAACGTAGATGTTTTTCTTCAATCCTCTACGAGCCCTAACGATTAGCCTCTGGTCATAGTACTTGTTGACTTTCTCCATGGCAATCTCCACATTAGAACTTCCACTAGACCTCACAAATGACCTTTGCATGGTACTGAACAAAGTGGCAATTTCATTATCAGTCAAATCCCCTTTGATAACACCAGCTTGCCTAAGCAACCTCACATCCTTAATAGCATCTGCAATCCCACTCATTAGATTGATGTATCTGGCAAATTCGAGCTTGGATTTCGACATGGCAGCTTCATAGACCATCAAATTTCTAATTATGACTTCTGAGCCAGCATTCATGGTGATCACGGGAAGGTATAAAGTTGAAGAAGCTTGTTCAAATTTAATCCTACTGATACCCTCATGGATGGGGATGCATCTGACTCCGGCATAACACCATAATTCGGATGCTGAAGGGATAGTACTGATATTCTCGCTTTCTTTGTATCCATTTATTTCCACACCTTTCCTAAATATCCCGGAAATCCTTGACCATGGCACATGTCCCACGACCTGGTTAATGGGTTTTATAAGTTTTTGCACGTTTCTTAGGCCTATAGGCTCCAGCACCTCCAAGATTGTTTCGAAGTCGTGAATGATGTCTTCATTTGTATCTTGATCTTGAACATCTTCTTCATCTTTATCGTCATGTTTGATACTGATGGATGACATTTGAATAGGAACCGAAGCAAAATCTACATGATCATCAAGGATTAAATGATACATAAGATCGAGCAAATGAAGAGGCCGAGTTTCCTTGGCATTATTATTTCTATCGTACTCATTGCTTGTAGGCAAAGGAAGTGGGGAATGCATTTCACAGAAGCGCCTAAACATGGAAATTAACTCGGTGTCTTCTCTGTCCTCACGGGAAGAGAGACTGAGAAACTTCCTGATTTGTTTCACGACCAAAAAGGGGATTTGGTTTTCAAGCATCATAAAGTCTTCGGTGAAAATGGTGTCATCAATAGTATTATTTTCATGATCACCATGCACGTTATTGCCATACGCTGAACAGAGGATGTTAAGCAAGAATAGACCATCTATTGCTACTATCCAAGCTAAAGTCTCCTCATCTATGTCCATGAACCGGTTATAACAAGCACGGACAACAAGGTCGTTGTCTCTAAGCTTATCGATCAAGAGGTGCTCGAAATTGAGGATTTGAGCAGGCTCAAGAATGTCCTTGATTGCAGCAAGTTTGTACCTTTCCATTTGATATAGGTCTGGCCTTAGATGATGATAGGGTCCCATGCCAATGAGCTGAGGAGTATAGGCTTGTGGTTTCTGGTGAGTTAGTGTTTTCGGAACCTGGAGAACACAGACAGGAGGGAGAAGATTCAAGTCAATCGTAACTTCTTTTTTCAGAGCATTGCTTATACGGTCAGTCCATCTCCTCGCGCTTGAATTTGAGGAAACAATCGGATCTAAGGCCATGTTTGGTTTGCAATTATATTATTCATGCATGCATATTATACGTATTTATAGATGTATTAATTCTATCACGTTTTGTTTATGAATTTTGAATAGTATTAGTATATTAATTACTATGAAAAGTAGTGGAGGCACAATGAGTTTCTTGCTTGCTTCCATGTTTTAGAGTATCAATTTAGGTAACAAGTCTGAATTTCAACCAAACGATTAATTTAATTAGGCTAGAAATAGTGATTAACGTAATTTTGGAGTTGAGGTCATGTTTGGCAACATTAATCTAGGGGAGTATTAGTTAATCACGACAAGCTAAGTCTATCCCATCTGATTTTAAATGTGAGTATGATACTTTGTGTAAAAGTAAAGTATATTATCACTTAAGTATATGCCAATGGATTATGATCTAATAGTAGGATCATTGTCATGCTCAAATGGGGAAAATCTGGTCAATATTTATCTTTTTAGAATAAACAAAATTGCTGCCTGCTGGGAATTGAACATTCCTAACTTGGACGAGTCAACAAAATCACTATCCATATAAGGGTCAAAATAAGTCTTACCTTCCTTTTTAGTTGTCATGTTGCGCTTCTCGAGAGTCAATTTGACTAATTTTTAAAGCTCAATTACATTAGATTAACTTAATTTTTTAAAATTAAAATTTAGATATTTAAAAAACTATACTATAAGTTGCAATTTTTTACATATTAATATGATGAAAAGTTACATGTTAAAATATTAGTCAAACTTCATATTATTTGACTGTCAAAATAGAAACCATGACAACTGAAAAGGAACGGAGGGAGTTCCTTAAGAAATAATGGAGTACTAGAAAATTATTACCACTCTAATGTTGATTTGACATTTCAAATATTTGGGATAATTATTTAAGCTATGCAAATGGTTATTTTAGAGGTGACATTTCAAGAAAATCTATAAAAATGTTCTTTTGTCTTGTGGTCTTAAACATGTCACGTGAAAAATTGAAATTAAAAAGTTCCTAAAAAGGAAATTAAAAAGGAAAGTAAGTCAAACAAATCGAAACGGATGGAGTAACTCACTCTAAACGAAACCATCTTATTTTTCTTTTCCATGGTAAATTATGTCACTCTTCAGGTCAAGTTGGGAAATACATTTTTGGCATCACACATAATGTTTACTCTAAACCATATTATTTATGATGCCAATATATATTAATTTGTTATTTATTTTTAAATTATTTTTCAAGACGTAAAAATATATATTAATTAATATGGGATATTTTAATTTTAAAAAACTCATGTTAATCAAACAACTAAAAGTGAACGGGGGAATATAGTAAGTTTTGAATCTCAAATTGTTGCAGTATAAATATAGTAAGTTGACTAAAAATGTTTACAGTCAAATTACTAAATTTACCACTCCAAAAAAAATAAAAATAAAAATAAAAATGGTGGTTGTGTTACGAGATTACAGGCACATTGAGGGAGAAATAGGAATCCATGTTTGTAGGGTGCTGTCAAGAAAATGATGATAATGCCTTATTCTTTGCTTGAATTTCCATATGGCCCGTTATACTAGTACTATTTTCCTTGTCATTTTCTTCTTGATTTCAAGTCTCTTCTTTTTCTCTAGAAGAAGAGACTTGGATTCTCTTTACAGACATGCCCCTATAGTCTTGGATTCTGCTCAAAATCAGACACCCATTTTGTCAAAATCTCATAGTCTTGCATCTAAATCTGTGCCCATTTTGCCAAAATCTGATATTGATGATTATTTGGTCACACCCATTTCACCAGATACCAAAGAGACCTCTAGTGAGACTCCTATTTTGCCAAAATCTGATTTTGATGATATTTTGGATAAACCAGATACCAAAGGACTAGAGACCCCTACTCTGTCAAAATCTGATACTAGTTTGTATCAGAATGTAACACCAGAAACACCCAAATCCAGTTTAGTTGAGAAAAACTCAAGACCCATTTTGTCAAAGTTGGTTGACCCAGGAGAAGAAGGACAGGAGCTAGTGTCTGATGATGGCAAGGGACAAAGTTGTGATCTTTTCAAGGGAAGTTGGGTCAAAGATGAAAACCACCCAATTTATAGACCAGGGGCTTGCCCTTATGTTGATGAGGCTTTTGATTGCCAGACTAATGGTAGGCCTGATTCACACTATCTTAAATGGACATGGAAGCCACATGGATGTCATCTTCCAAGGTCTGTTAAATTACTGATTCTTGTTTCTAATTGTGCGTTTTATATGCATAAATGATGATCTTTGAAGTTATTTTGTAATTATATGTCTTTGTTGAGCTGTCAGCTTCTTTGAACTGCATGAATAGCCTAGGGCAGTCAAACAAACAGGCAATGCCAATTAACTAATCAGTCCATATTTGAGATAATTGTCATTAGTAGTGCTTTTATATTCCAAGTAGATCCTTGTACCATAATTCATAATATTGTCATGTTTGAAGATGTGGCATTAAATTTGTCTCCATGAAACTTTACAAGCTTTGCTTAAGAGTTCTTCCTTAAATAACACGAGTAGCAAATATTTGAGATGTGACACGATAGCGTTTATAGCACCTTATAGCACCTAAGTTGGGGTAAATTTCCACGTTACATCTATCTTTGATTCCTAATAGGTTGTACTCAATGTCCTTCGACTATTATGCTTAAATAGGAAAGGTTGATGCTATTTCTCTTTTTTGGATCATTTGCATTGATAAAAGAAAAGTAATGGACGGGATCTGAGAAAGAGTAACATTCTATTTTTTCTCTTTGGTGAAAGGGATGGCATTGACAGCTCATTTGTGTTTCCATTTCTAGTATATAGTCAAGGAGGTGGTTATACTTCTCATATTGATTTGCTACGTTGTGCTTAGTTGCCAACTTGATCACGGTATATAGTCTTATACCAAACCAAGTGTCCTATTAGAAGAACAACAAAGGAGATGATGATGATCATCACTATTATTACTATTATTTGTAATGAAAAAGGGAGATGATATATTTGAGTATTTCGATCATACAGAGTCTTAATGGAGAGTGAAGTGCAATGTTAAGTTCTCCAGAACAAATTCTAATTATCATTTGACAGAAATATTGATTCTGTCTTATTATGAGGCCAGTTGTCAATGAAAGATTTGCAATTCTTGAAAGAAAGAGATGGTTGAGGTCTGTGGTCAAAGGAAGATTTTCAACTCTTGAAGAAGGGATGGTTTTGTTGTCCAAGTTTGCAAGTTCTGCTTGTGCCATTTTTATAAGAAACCCATGAATAGCCTGTCTTTTTACCATTCTAGTAGAAATCATATTGGAACCAATTACTGGAAGTGTGTCTGATATATAGAGGATTGTAAAAATTAGGTCTTGGCCTAACTCACACCCCAAAAGCTAGCTCAAAGGGATGAGGATTGCCCAACATCGGGTGAGATGAGTCGTGCTAAGATACCATGTAAAAATTAGGTCTTGGGCCTAACTCACACCCCAAAAGCTAGCTCAAAAGGAGGAGGATCGCTCAAGCCTTATAAGGAGACCACCCATCTCATTAATCGCCGATGTGGGACTTTTTTCATTCTTCAGCACAGATAATACAAATGGAAGAAGGTCTCAGGAACGAAAGATCACTTGGGTAAATTCCCCAATAATTTGTAATGTCTGCAATTACTTTAATTGGAAGATAATAAATGCAAATGTGCTACCTCTATAAATTGATTTCTTTTTTAAAATTAGTACAGGAAAAACCTGCTACTATAAATAGATAAACTGTCAAGATAAGGAGTTATAATTGTTATACATTTCGACTGTTAGAGAAAATTGGGAAGTATTGATTAGTATCTACGCAAAGATTCAGTTGACTATTTCCCAAGGGTGTACTCTTGCTTTTGTATTGTGTTGCCAGGGCTATAATCCTGTTTGTGTAATAATCTTCTTCTCTTCGTGTTGTAACTTGTAAGACTAAATAATGGTTATAGTTAAAATACTAAGGGTGGAGTTCGACTTAGTAAAAGTTTTGTGTGTCAAATGGTGTGCTCTAGATTTCAACCTGCACTAAGAGTCACCGGGCATATTTTTTTTTGTATGTTCATGTTGTCTTAATGTTCATCTTCATGAAAAGATATTGTCTCATCAATCTCCTGTATTATCTATAGGCTTGACTCGCCATCAACTATTCTGCTGATTCATATGATGATAAAACTTATTCATCTCATTGATAAATAGCCGGTCATTTGTTGATTCAGGGGACTATTTATAGAACTTGTATCCTTAAACCAGTTATATTTTTTTGTAGGTTTAGTCCATCAGATTTTTTGAAGAGATTAAAAGGGAAGAGGCTGATGCTGGTTGGAGACTCAATGAACCGGAACCAGTTTGAATCTCTCCTTTGCCTTCTTCGTGAAGGCCTCACTAATAAGAGTAAAATGTACGAGATCCATGGGTATAAGATAACAAAAGGAAGAGGCTACTATGTTTTCAAATTTGAGGTGATTTTGTGTATGCATTTATTAATATTTCATTCTAGCTAAATTGACACCATTTATATCAATTGAAGATTTCTTCTTCATATGTATATATGTGTGTGCGTAGAGAGAGAGCGAGAGAGAGATTTTATATACTTGAGCAGTTAGTTGATATCTATGTGGTCAATTATTTGAAGGCAAGAGAATTGAGTGACCTTTCTGTCTGGTATATTTCTATAACTTAAAATGATGAAATGTTGCAAAAGCTTCTTAGAAAAGAGAGCAGTGAGGACTAAAATATTATGGTTTTGCAGGATTATAACTGCACAGTTGAATTTGTGCGCTCACACTTCCTTGTTAGAGAAGGAGTACGTATCAATCCGCAAGGAAGCTCAAATCCAACTCTATCAATAGATCGCATCGACAAAACAGCTAATCGTTGGAAGGGAGCTGACATTCTTATCTTCAATACGGGGCATTGGTGGACTCATGGAAAGACTGCCAGGGGGTGTGTTTTATTCTTCTATCTCTGCTGAGATGCAACATATATGCTATCATTGCCATTAGTATCTTTTCTTACTATCTGAGGTTCTCTTTTCTGAGCTGGAGGATCATTTGACTTATCGTTCTATAGTTATCTGAGAGCATTGTAGGTTACTTCCATTCTATATAATCCTTATAAACTAACCTGTCTCTTTGACACAATATCTTTTATTATTTTCTACTGTATATTCTCAGTCCTTGTGTTTTTTATACTTTGACTAAATGGAGCTGCAGGGGCATCTAAAATGAGGGTTTTGTTGGTGCAGGAAAAATTATTATAAAGAAGGTGACCTTGTATACCCTAAATTTGATGCCGTTGAAGCTTACAGGAGAGCATTGAAGACCTGGGCCAAGTGGATTGACGAAAACATGAGCCGTGAAAAGTTGATTATATATCGTGGGTATTCTTCAGCTCACTACAGGTACTTACTGTTGCTTCCACAATAGAAAATTTTGAAACCAAATGCTAAGGTTTGTCCAAGGAAAAGCTCGTCTCATTACATCTATATCTATACTCATCAGGATTGGCCTTAAATAGCATTTCCATTTGGTATTCTACAAATTTGTGAAACGTGGTTTAAGTTTACTTGTATTTAAACAGAGGCGGAGATTGGGATTCAGGTGGAAGTTGTAATAAAGAGACTGAACCTGTTTTGAAAGGAGCTATCCTCGGAAACTATCCTTTGAAAATGAAGATTGTGGAGGAGGTGATCAAGGAAATGCAGGTGCCAGTAGTCCTTTTAAACGTAACACATTCAACAAATTTCCGCAAGGATGGACACCCATCAGTGTATGGTAAGGTTGGTAAAAAGGCGAAGCAAGACTGTAGCCATTGGTGTCTACCGGGAGTCCCTGATGCATGGAATGAGCTAATCTATGCCACTTTGGTCTTGCAACAATGACCTTGTTTCATTCTCTGATTCTTAAGCAGGCTAAGCAGGTGATACCAAATTGAGCAAGGGCGGGCACTTCACGATACCGCAGACTTGTTTCATAGTTTTGAACTCAAAACTCTGTTCAATACAACAACAGTGTTCAATTTAAAGAGGCTGGTTATACAATATGTGCACCAAATGTAAAAGTGTAACATTGTAAAATGAGATGAATGTAGTTATGTCCTTTTTGAAGTTGCATCATTTCAGTTTTTGTACCAAAAAATAGACAGTGATATTATATTCTTATTTCCGGGATCCATTCACTTAAGTTTTCTAATTACCAAGCGTTCAATAATTAGCAATGCTATATTTTAGGTGGAAAGAGAAAAAAAACCAATCAAATAATATTGACTAATTTCAACCTAAAACCTCATTTCCAATTAAATATCTAATGGTGGTCCTGCAAACAAGTAACCATGACCTAAGCTCTTAAACACAGTGGAGTGGACCCATTAATAAAGATTAACTTCAAATCTAAATGGCGTAACAACCAGTTCAGTACTGGATTTCTTTCGAATAGGCCCCGAAAGAAGAAGGAAGGCAAGATTGCCAATAGGGGTCTATTATATTGATGAATTTTCACGATAGTCTCAATTTTGGGAATGTCCAGTGCCAAGCCTCCCCCCACAACAGACGAGTTGCTTTCTTTGTCGTCGCCAAGGAGCTCTTGGCGAGGAGACCTTAGGACAAGTTTTTAATGGTGTTTTTATTTTAAAATAAATATTATTATATATAATAAAAAAAGAATTGATTTTTTCTTCCAAAATTACCCTTACTTTAACAAGTGAAGTTTTACACCATTAAAGATGCACTTTTGTACTATTTTCTAAATTTGTTTCCAATTAATGATGTTCAACTGTGTGTCTGTCGGTGCATGCCCGTGATTTTCTCTGACAGTAAGACAACATCAATTGTACATCCCTGCAATACTATTGTACTTGTATGCTTTGTCAGTTGTACCTTAACTCCATTAGCAGCTGCCTTTTAACTCAAATCACTCCGCTGAATCAGACAGACAAAACCCTCTTTCTCTCTTTCCATAAAAAATAGTACTGTGTTTACTACTTACATTTCCAACTTTCTTTCTTTCTGAAAAATCTTTTATTTTGAGTGATTTTTGGGTGAATGCTGATAAAAGAAATTAGAGAGAGAGGTAAAGATGCTGGGTTTTTTGATGAGAAAAGATGTGAGAAAAATACTCAAGAGGAAGGACAGTGATGCTGGTGAAAAAGGTACTTGCTTCACCTTCTCTCATTGTACCCAAGATTACATTTTTATTTTTATTTTGCTTCTGGGGTTTTGCTAAAATGTGTAAAGGTATGTTCTTTTACTCTTTTACTTTCTCTTATTGAGGGATTTGATTGGTGTTTCTTGCATTTGAGAAAGCTTTAGTGATTGATCCTTCTTCTGTTACTTATCTGCAATCATTGTGTTACTGCTTGTTGTTTAGAATTCATCACCAACTTAGTAATTAAATATCTAATAAATTTCATGAGGAATCAAGAATATTGAAAGAGTAGCAAAGAATTGGGAGGAGAAATCTGTAAAGATATGGAACCTGGGTCTAACTCATCAGGGGAGGATTGCCCAAGTCCAAATAAGCAGACCACCAGTCTATTCGTAACTAATGTGGGATTCTAACCCGCTCTAACAAGTGTAGTAGTTCTAGATAAGGCAAAGAAGGAAAAATGATGAACTTCTAGAATGAAGTAGATGAGAAATAACTCCCTAGATTACCTATAAATAGTGGTGGTTCAATTGAGATGTAGGAGTGCTCAAGTAAAGAGTTGAGTGACCAAGTGAGAAATAATAGAGAGCAACAAATAAGATTGCTATAGTGTGAGTGAAAGAAAATATTGAGGGTAAACAAGTGTAAGACCGAAGTTGGTCCTCACTTTGAAATAATAAAATCCAATCCAAGTTGTTAGCAACCAATATTTTTTCGATATTATAAAGGCAGAGACAAGTTTCTGCTATTGATGAATGATATGCAAATGATTCATAAAAATCAATTGTCCATAAGAATCTGGAAGTAAATAATTCATTTTAATATTCTGGTGCCTGTTCTGTTTGAGGTGTGGTCTGTTTACCATTCTGAAGGCAGTTCATACTGCTAAATAAAGGGGAGTGGTAGGTGGCAGCGTCATAGTGACAAATCTTGTCCTGTTTAAAATTTCCCGACTGATAATGTGATGGCCTTCTGAAGAAATAAAAGTTACTGGCTATTCAGATGTTCTTATGTTACCCCAGATTGTTAAAATGTCCTTACCTGCATGAGAAAAAGCGAATTAACTGCGATGTAGTGTGTGAATTTGCATTGATGGTATGATATCTTATATCCCCTTGATGAAGAGTGGATATTTTTCGTGTTGCCTTATCAAAAACTCTTTTATTATTTTCTTGTGTTGTTTATATTCATTGTCTTGTGTTGCTCTTACCTAAATTAAATTCTCTTTTGCCCAACTGTGCCTTTCATGCTCTTCTTCGAAAACGGCAATTAAGTAGTACTGGTCTCTTATTACTGCACATTCAGTTTTGTATTTACCTTGCTTTATAGAAAAACCTCGCTTTACTTAAGCTCTCCGTGCTCTACAATATCATCACTATTTGAGCGTAATTTATGTAACTAGAAAGGCATTTGGACTTATATTTTGTCGTATACTACTTGATTCTGTTATTCAGTTTAAACATTTTTTTGGATGTGTAATTCAGTTTGAACTTTGAAGCATAGACCAATGAAGTACCTTAGATCATTTAATAGAAAGTGAGCATTTATTGATCAGCAAGATGAAGGACCATCTGTCAGAAGTTTAAAAGAAATATATCGGAAAACATATTCTCCCAGTTTGATGTGGGTTTTTACCTAAATGGAACAAGTAGTAAAAATGGCAATATTCCATAACCTCAGTTTTGCTCCTGTCAAGTCACTGTATTCACAAATTCTTCAATTGAGCTAACTGTTCTAATACTTGTGAATGGTTTTCCTCTGCACTTAAAATGCTAAATTTTAGGAAATACATAAGCTCTTTCTACAAGATATTTAATGTTGATGGTCTAGTAGTCCATTGTTCAACGATCTGGGAGGTATCGGGAAGGATTTGGAATGGAATAATATTGATTCATACAGAAGAAAAGGTTTTCTATGTTCCTTTTCTTTGATGCAGGAAGAGCATTGGAGGAGGTACGGGCCTCTTTGTTTAGCCAGTTACGAGCATTTGGAGGTGGAAAGCGTCAACAAACTACCTTATGGGGGCCTACTGTTGCTTTGACATTCAATTTTTTTGTTTCTGTTAGTATTATCTTGATGAACAAATTGGTCAGTCTACTTAACCTTACTCTAACTGGAAGTAGATATTACATCTTTTGGAGATCGTAACATTTTCTTTCCTCTTTTTCCTTTCAGGTTCTTGTCACAGTTGGCTTTAATTATCCAATTTTTCTCTCTTTCCTACATTATCTCTGTAGCTGGTTGATAATGGCTATTCTTAACGCTCTCTCCATCCTTTCCTTGTCTACGCCATCAAAATCAACAAAATATTCATCGTTGTTATCTCTTGGTATAGTTATGTCACTTTCTACTGGGCTTGCAAATGTGAGTTTGAAGTATAATAGGTGAGACCAATGGGACCTACTCCACCGCCTTATAATCCTTTCTCCTCTGAAATTTTAACAGGTCTTCTTTCTTGGTAGTTAACAAGCACGATATATTTCCAGTGTAGGATTTTATCAGATGGCAAAGATTGCAGTAACACCAGCTATCGTTTTAGCTGAATTTGTTCTCTTTCGGAAGAAAATTTCTTTCCTGAAGGTAATTGCTTCTTACTGCTAATACACAGTGTATGCTGGTAGCCTAGTGGAGAGCTAGGTTTAGTTGCTTTATGCATTGTTTTTCTTTCCATATGCCATTAATATCCTTGGGAAATACTTCCACCTTTTACTTTGATTTTCTGTTACAGTTACTCTATGTTGAGTAATATTTCATTTAAATGCTTAGACTATTATTTTTAGAATAGATGAGATAGGCTGCAAGATGAGACTTGCTTTGATGTTATATTTTCATCAAAGAAAAGATAGGCAAAAACAAACACCAGAGAAGATCCTAGTCTATCTATCTATTTACCTGTTTGGTTTTGTAAGCTATAGATATGCTTAAACTGCTAGTTTATCCTGCTTTCAGAAGACAGAACTCTGTTTGCCATTTAATATGATAACTGATTACGATGGTCCGTTTCTTTAACCCAATGATTGGTCTGCATCTCCCTTGATTAGAAAAATGATCCTTACCCTTATGTTTCTCAGGTGCTTGCACTGTCTGTTGTATCAGTAGGTGTTGCTGTTGCTACGGTGACAGATTTGCAGTTTCACTTCTTTGGTGCTTGCATTGCAGTAGCATGGATAGTACCAAGTGCAGTTAATAAAATACTATGGTCCAATCTCCAGCAGCAGGAGAATTGGACTGCCCTGGCGTATGCTCCTAAACTATTGTGAATAATTTGTTTCTTTTATTGTTTTTAATTTTTGATCAGTTCATTGTATTTTGGTAGATATTACATCTGTAGCATCTAACCTCAAATTTGCAATTTTGATCACAGGTTAATGTGGAAGACCACACCCATTACATTATTCTTTCTGGTGATGTTGATGCCATCACTTGATCCTCCAGGTGTCCTTTCATTTAATTGGAACTTTTACAACTCAACGATCATTGGTGCCTCGGCTGTTCTTGGTTTCTTGCTTCAGTGGTCAGGTGCTCTAGCTCTTGGGTATGTGCTTCGGGCATTTACAAACTTCTGCTTTCACTTGGTGTCCTTAATTCTGACTTCTTTAACTTTCTGAACATGTCTTTTGTTTTGTCTGACGATTTGGGGTTTTCATTTCTACAACGTCCACCCTGATATCCTTAGTGTCTTCTATTTGGAGAAGCAAATAAACAAAAGTAAGCCAAATTAATTAGTAATATATATATATATATATACCAAACATTAGCATATGTTTCTGCTGTAAAATACACTCAAGTTTTTAGTCACATCCTATGTGATTTCGCCGTGTAATGCATTCTTCCCACATAGTGTAAGCAATGTCTTTGTATATTATCCCACAATATCCCTGGTTCTCTGCTCGTTAACCTCATGTCCTCCAATTCGTTAGCCCCAAGTGAAAAAGAAGAAGAGATCAAAGGCTGATGAGGGTTGCAAGTCTTTCTCCTTTTAAAAGAACCTCTTGCCTTTCAGAATCTCAGTTCCCAAAGGTCATATCAGGTACCGAATATCAGGCAATTGCGCCAGTTCTGGCTTAAAATTTGCTGTAAGTAGTAAATGAAGTCGTGTTGACTGTAGAGCCATGTTATAAGTGGATATATAGAGCTAGTAAATAAATAGTGTTAGCAGTATTGTGTCGTTGTGCTTGCTTGGTGCAATGAGAAATTGTTGGAGTTTGCTCTTCCAATATGACTTGTTTCAGGTCTTAAAGAAGTTAAATTCATCTCTTGATATTCCTTTGCAAAGTTCCTTATTATGCTTCTAACTATGTGGCTTTTGTTTTCCTCTATGTAGGGCAACATCTGCAACAACCCATGTCGTACTTGGACAGTTTAAAACGTGTGTAATTCTTCTCGGGGGTTTTCTTCTGTTTGGTTCAAATCCGGGTCCAACTAGCATACTGGGAGCAGTTACGGCTCTTGCTGGAATGTCTTTCTACACTTACCTTAACTTGCATTCACAGCAGCAGTCATCTAAGACATCGTCCAAACAATCTCTATCGAAATCAAAGCTAGGCAAAGAAAACGCAGATGGAAGTCGTGCTGATGAATCTGTGTAGTTGAAACTCTGGACCAACAGAGTAAAGTTTTGTGAATGGAGAGCAATTCACTAACCACGTACCGCATTATTTGTCTAATTAAAGTGTGTGTTTTTGTTTGGTATTAACAAATGATAGCTAACATGAGCATTCAAATAGATCGTTTGTTCTGCAAGAAGCAAAACAATGACACAGTACTTTTGCTATACATAATGTTTGTCAAGGGGACGACTGGACTCAGTGTCTTAAACAGCTAGAACGACTGGACCAGCTCGATCTTTTGGAATTGCCCAGTGTTTAAATCGCGTGAGATTTGCCATGTAGGACGCGTGTTGGAGGGCATAGATGTTTAAAGGGCAGGTTTATGTATTATGTCTTTGGAATTGCCAAGTGTTAAGTCAAAAAACCAGAACAGAAGAATGGAGTACAAGTCTTAATGTGCCAATAATACAATTTCCTGTCTTTTTATAAGGGGAGTATATATATATATCAAACGTAACTATAAGTAGTCAGTTTAACACAAAAATAGTAGTGTACTTCTCATACGGAAAAATTAGGAAGTTTTTCACTATTTTAATGAGAATTTGCAGTGAGCTGATTCGATTGGAAATGAGTGGGACATTTACATCTTATAGCACAAAATTTTCATTGATTCGCAGTGAGAAAAATCTTTATTTCTTATAGCGTGTGTTGTTCAGCTTAGCTCGAGCTCAATATGTAATTTTTCATAATGAGCCTGGTATACATAATAACTTGGATAATGTAAAATAACTTGCTAGAAACAGTTAAATTAAAATAATGGTGTATGGATATTTTTAAAATATTATATATCCTCTGCATCTCATATTAGTTATCACATTTTAAAATATAAGTTAAATAACAAAGGGACAATGCATCCTTTTCTTTCTAACGGCTCCAAAGTACTCTTAATAATTAGTAAAAACTACGTAATTAATCAAACATCCTTACCATAACTACATAATATCCCACTACTTTAAAATAATTACATATATCTCACTAGATTGTATTTTTCATACCAAAACGTGTATCCCAACATACTCCTATTACTTCGCCCCAAATCACTCCTTCCCTCAAATCTCTCCAGCTTCTCCCTCAAATCTCTCGCACTAATCAAAATTTTCACAGATTTTATCTCGATATTTTGCTTCCACAAACTTTCATCGTCTTCTCCAGTAGAGGAGGGAAAATTCATCTTGCGGACAATGGTGAAGCTGTCCAGGCCAAATAGTGGTGGCGCCACCACCGTACACGATGGCAAGAATGGTGACAGATTCGCCCGGGCTTGATTCCGCCATTGAAGAGACCTTTTAAGGTTTTTTTTTTTCAAGATTCTCGGATTTTCAGACACCCATTAACAACATACTTCCATGGATAGCATTCAATCAAACCTTTTTGGGCAAAATCCAAAAACTCCCTTTTCAGATTTACCCATTAATTTTGAATGGGAAGAAGAATCCTTGGATCAAGAAACTACAGTATCTACTAAGGAAAAGGACACAAAATCAGAATGCATAAAGTAGTCCTAGGAACACATTGCTGTCTAGGAACAATGAAGTGCTTTCTCCGACCTTTGTTCCGGCTGTTAGAGACTTTGAAGAAGAAGACTTTGCTGAAAATAGATCCAAATTTAGAAACGATCAAGTCAAAATGAATGAATTGCACAAAAATTTGAAATCAAGAACAAGGGACTCAAACCCAGATGTTATTTTCCAGTGTTACCAACTTGTTACCATGTATCCAGTGTTATTTTCCATGTATCCAAGTATACATATATCTATCTGAGTTGTAAATGTGTAACTTTTGTAAATTTAAAGTTTCAAATCAAAACAAAGCAATACGTATCCAGGGATAACATTGTAAGCAAATCTTGTGTTACATGTATCCAAGATTAATTCATGTTAACATGTATCCCAATACTACTGCAACCTGCTATTTGAGATGTTGGTAACATGTATCCTTAACACTGTTACTGTTACAATGTATCCAAGCTTACAAACTTGTATCCAATATTAACATGTATCCAAGTATACCTATATCTATTTGCTGTTTAGATGGGTATCCTTAGATATTGGGAAGTATCCTTAACACTGTTATAATGTATCCAAGCTTATAATCTTGGATACAGTGTTAACAGTGTATCCAAGTATACCTATTGTTGTTTGCTGTTTAAATGTGTATCCTTAGATATTTGAGATCTATTATTACATGTATCCTGTATAATGGAGTTACTTGCTAGTTTGATGTGTATCCAAGTAATTTTAAATTGAAATTTGAATTCTCCAATTGTTTGTGGAGATGAGGATACTGCAGATTTACTCCTCATTAATTGTAAATCTGTTATTTCCTTTTAAAGCGTCCTAATAGTAATAGATTTACAATTAATGATTTACTCCTCATTAATTGTAAATATTTTATTTCCTTTTAAAGCGCCATAATAGAAACAGATTTACCATTAATGAAGAGGTTATATGTATCCAGGATACACGAAAATACAAAGGATACATGCCTTCCCTTTTTTAAACTACCGGGGAAAATGTAATATTTTAAAATAGTGAGATAAAACGTAATTAGGGACCAAACTACTGTGTTTTATGTTGTTTACACTAATAATTAAGTGTGGTGTTGTAGTGCTGGTAAGATCCATTATGTTCAGACTTGGAGGAACATTATCACATGCATTATATTGTTTTCATATTAAAATAATTTTATTCTTCTTTGAACTTGTAATCCATAACTACATATTAAGCCAATCACCAATTAGAGTTTAAGATCATGACATTTTGGTACATTCACACCAAACCAACTGACTGGAAAAATACATGATAAAAAATAGATTCTCATTAAGATATTGGGAATAGCTACTGAACATTTTTTTCCTTACTGGTTCAATCAAAATATATGTGTAGATAACAAGTTTCAGTGGAAGATTTCAATGAGAAAAATAGTGATTTTCTTTAGCAGTGATAGTACTTATTTAAGGATGTAATAATTGACTTGAAGGGAGTAAAATGGAATTTTGCAACTAGAAAACAACTTGTAATTAGAAAATTGATGCATGTTTTGAGTATATTATAAAAATAATATATTGATTAAAGTTGAATTAGATTAAAAAGTGTTCAATTGCCATTTTCCTACTAAAGGTGTCACATGATACAGCAAATTAAAAACTCAGCAAGATGCACTGAAGAAAATCTTGGGAAAATGCACTGAAGCTAAATTTTCTCTTGTTTCCAGTATGATATATTATCCTTTATTATTATTATTATTATTATTATCTTAACAGCTATTATCCTTTATTATTGAATTAAGATTTCACGTGCATGTACAAATATTTGTAATAAAGCCAACATCATCGGAAATTTTAAAAAAAAATTGTAGTATAAATTTTCCACAAAAATGAAAATGAAATCCACCTCGTTTGACTTCTCTATTTTATATTCTCCGTCCATGAGGGTAATTTTATTAATTATAAGTCATTTAAATGTTAGGAAATGAATAGTATTTAATAGCAAGGGTAAAATAGATATAAAGTGATAAATTATTTCTTTGATTTTTTTAATTAAACAAGTAAAATTGGATAACTATTTATAGTATATTGAACGAGTAAAAATGGACAGGGAGAGATAATAAATTATTCTCATGCTTAAACAGTACTAAAAGTAGAAGAGTCAATTTTTTCCCCTTTCTTCAAGTCACGTATATTGTCACGGGTTTGGCTCCGCTCCATTAATCTTTGCTAAGTAATTATCAATGCACCTTTAGATGACTGACATGTGGACTGATAAGCATTAAAGGTTGAGAATAATCCTTCCTAGTTTATTTTCTATTTTTAGTATATTCATTATTAATGATAATATATATTACAAATCATGAAAAAAAAAATTAATTTTTTTTGGTAGCTAGCATTACATTATTATTAATGGTAATACTAAAAAAAATATGGAGGTAATTCATTAAAGAAAACCAGTTCATAAACATTTTTTTTGTAGCATTACGATTTACGATACTTTATAAATCATAACTATATTAACAGAAACCCAAAACGTTTTGTTACTCTAGTTAACAATGCCAAAAACTTCATATTTTTTCAAAAATCCAAGCATAGCAAGTCGTGCCCAATGTCATATTTATTTTATATTTTAATATATGTTTGTTAATTATTTATAGAATTAAACTTGGTTAATTTTTATATGAAAAAATAACTAACTAATGTTATAAATTGATAAAAATAACTAATCTCAACCTTTAATGCTTATCAGTCCACATGTCAGTCATCCAAAGGTGTGTTGACAATTACTAAACATAGAAAATAAACTAGGAAGGATTAATCTGAATCTTTAATGCTTATCAGTCCACATGTCAGTCATCTAAAGGTGCATTGATAATTACTTGAGCAAAGACTAATGGAGCAGAGCCAAACCCTATTGTCACGATTAAACAGTATTCCCTCCGTTCATAGTTAGTTGTCTAGTATATTAAAAATAATATTTAATAATACTTATTTAGTTTGAAAAATTAATGAATAATTTATCATTTTGTATTTGTTTTACCCTTGCCATTAAATACTATTCACTGCCCAATACATTTCTGAAAGCATTAAATTTATTATATTCAAAAGGTGATATAGGAAAGTTACCCTTATTATTTATTGTTTTTTAAGATATGTGTCAATGAACAAGTAAAGATGGACAGAAAGAGTACAAGTTATCTTGAAAAGGTGGATTTTAGTAAACTGATTTAATGGTATAAAAATTATTTCTTATACTAACGACGTATAATAATTAACCAAATTTTGTAATTGAAAGTTCGATATATATATATATATATATAAGACCTTATATACCATAGAAATTCCTTAGGCACACGATTTAAAACTCGATAAATTAAATAACTATTTTGTTCTTTTATATTTCTCCACTTAAATGCTAGACTTTTGAGAATAACTATACTGTTGGACCGAAATTATTAACAATATGAAGACAAGACAATAATAATATCAAATGTTTAGATCAGAACTATAGCTACAACTTTAATTTGATATTAGTACATGAAGTAATAATACAACATCAATAATTCTAGTACTATTAGTGACCAGTTCTTCTTCCTAGCTAACTATGGTGACAACATAAAAATTAAAAACTACAAAATTAAAGAAAAAGAATTAAAATAAATTAATACATTTTTTGTATAACAAGTCCAATAATTATCCCAAGAGTCACATGCAGGAGGGAGCACATAGTAGTTTCCTATTGTCTTTCCATTTTGTTGAATTCATTGGACTTATCTGTCTCTGTTCCCCATGTCACTCTACACCCCAAGAAGCACGTAATACAGTATTGTAATTGGTAACGCAACTAGCATTCCAAATATAACCCTGTCAAACCAAAACAAATTTATTAGTAACTGAAATGCAGAAGCGGATTCAGAATTTAACGTGTACAAACTACTTACGCGGTGCTAAGGATATCAGGGTGGACGTTGTATTCTTTTGCAAACACAAAGGGAACAATGCCTTGGGGAAGAGCAGCCTACACGTTATAAATGACATGAACGTCAGTACATAGAAGTTAAACTCGTACTTAAAATATATATTGGATTTCGTCATGATCACTTTACCTGAACTATGGCAACATGTAGTAATACCCCACGAAGGCCAATAGCAATAGAAGTAGCAGCAATAACAGCAGGTCCTGTTAAGAATCTAACTGCCATCGAAAATGTGGCAACTGATTTTCCACATGCTATGATCTTTGGTTGTAAAGCCATGAACAAACCTATACATTTTACCAATTATTAGTAAAGAAAAATATAAACCAAAAGTTATTTTCCTTATAACTATTTTATCCTGAAATTATAGTCCTGGGATTATAGTCCTCCGACTAATTTATCTCACTTGAGAGATGGGATAAAATAATCTCAAGTTAAATGGGATAAGTTGGAATATCCCAAGATTAAGCCTGATATTGCATGTACCAAACAATCCTTTAGGGGTCGTTTGATACGCTGACTAAATTATATCCTGGAATTATAACCCCTAGACTAGTTTATCCCACCTAAGAGATGGGATAAAATAATCCCAAATTATACCATCTATCAAACACATGCAGTATAAACTTTATCCCTAGGCTTAATCCTGGAATATCCCACATTATTTCGCATACCAAACCACCTCTTAATGTGTTTATAAGAGTGTATATTACTACTTTTTTTTTTGGACTGGGAAAACAAATTATAACAGGGTGATATATACCTAGACTGAACATAGCCATTCCAAGACCAGCATCTGATAGAATTGAGATTGAACCTTTCACAATGGAAGGCATTTGAATATTCCACCTGCACATTAACATTTAATCTTTACAATGTTAAAAAGTGACTTCAAAATTCCAGTAAAACCATATATTAAATTGACAACTATTTCATGCAAAATAAGATATATCAATGTTTATCTTCAATGACTTTGAATGCAATATAACTACACAAAAGTAGTAAATTTTTATCCAAAAGAAAGAGGGTCCAATTGCAATATTATTCTTAGCCTTTTTTACCCCGACAAGCATAATTATTAAAGGAACTATTTTTAGTTTAGACAATTTTGAACTAGACAGACACACTTAGGTGGCCAAACATCATTCCAACAATACAAAATAAATGCAACTCACAATATGGAGACATGAATTAATTCCAAGTCTTTTGTTGATATCATACACTAAAATATGTCATTTTTTATAACTATTAATCGAACATTCACCAACATGGTACGTGAAAATTCAGATAGTCAATCAATATGTCGTGAAAAAGACGAGAGTAAAGAAAGACCTGAATGAGATGAGAGACCAAATGAGGCCTATCAAACTTGAATATGTGTTTGGATTTCTTATCAACTTCCTCCATACCATAATAAGTATGAGCCTTGTCATAACACTAGCAGGAGGCATCTGTGTTTTCTTCTCTCCTTCCATATACGTCGTCGTCTTATTCGAACCGTCTTCAATCTCTATTTCTTTTTCGACATTTGCTTTACCAACTGAACTTGCATTCTCTATCAATTAAGTCAAACACACGAACGTCATAAGTTAACACATAGCGTTTTACTTTCAAAATGAGACACTCTGAGGTGAATCTGGATTAGTTAGGTCAAAAGTAGGGTAGGTTAAATATGCAAAATAAAACCTTTATCTAAAAGAAGGTCAACTAAAGTACTAAAGTGAACAAGAAAGGACTTATAACAAAAAGCCAAAAAGGTGAAAAGTACACATTATATATGGTTAATTGTTTGTATGCGCTAGAGACAAAAAACATGACAAAAGAAAATTTTAATTTACCTCTTGCAGCAGCTATCTCTTGTTGAAGAACAGCTTTGGATGCATTAACAACTCCAAATTCAGTTGAACCACCTCTATTAACTCCATGTTTATGATTACCTTCGGATGTTGGAGAAGCACTTGAACTCCAAACAAACATATGTAGCTCTTTATTATTATTATTATTGTTGTTGTTATTATTCGGCATTGGTACTGGTACTGGTACTGGTGTTGGCACTCCACTTCCACTTCCCACTTCCTTTTTCCGTTGCCCCGAAAACATTGGATTTGGAGGTGGATACAAAGGCGGTACCAATCCATTAGCTGAGGCACTACTACCACTGTTGTATAGCTCCCCGCTCATACTCCTGGCTGTCGAGACATAATATAAATTAATTTTATTAATCAAAAAGATAATGAGACGATCATACAGTTCAATAGTACGTACCTCCCCTATGCTTCTTATTGCTTCCAATCTTGGACATCTCCTCCTCAAAATTCGATGTTCGTGGTGTTGGCCCTTTAGATGATTGCAAGGAAAACACATCTCCACCAAAGCTATTCGTGTACCCGTGCTTAGGACTAGTTGTTTTGCTAGCAAACATTGCGTAAAAATCAGTCTGATTGAAACTAGAAGCTCTTGGAGTTGGTTCTCTTGATGACTGCACCGAATAAATCTCAACACCAGTCAGATTTGATGCCCTGGGAGTCATGTTATTCGATTGCAATATCCCCTTGTTATAAGACGATATAATCGAAGAAGCAGAGGATCTCCTTACAACAACATGTAATTTCCCATCGTCCCCAATTTCAGCATCAGCTTGTAACGGTTCACGCCCGTTGAGTGAAACCACATCCGATTCAACACGAAATGAAGTAATCGAAGCAGCAGTTTCAGGGAACTGTTCTCCGATTAGTAACTTAGCGCCCCTGTACTCGAACATGAATAGCATGAGAGTATACCATATCACACTTTGCATTACAACAATTTGAACCATGAGATTCCCAGAGAAATCTCCGTACATTGCTTTAAGCAGAGGAATTCCCATGACTAAAGTGTTTGGCAATGTTGACAAAGAAAACAGAGTAATCATCCATTCTAAACTCCCTCTTTTGGTGAAAACATGCCATATGAAAAGCGCGAAAAGGATGACGACTTTCTGAAGGGAATCAGCAGCAATGAAATGGTAATTCATAGCGTAAGGATCATTGGTAGAAATGAAGTGAAAACCAAGGAGAGGAACAGCAAAAACCGCGACGAATCGGTTGATACCGGAACACTGATCAGGGGTGAAGATTTTCCACCAGCGTACAGAGCCATAAGCTAAGATCATAGCAACATATAAAGGTATAATTGCTGCAAGAACATCATATATGTCTTTACCGTTAATCATTGCTACCTGTTAACGTTATTGTTATTGATGGTTTGATTATCTTGGACCGCGAGGACCCGAGAGATAAAAGAATGATGAAACGCAATGTATTTTTTGAGGTGAAAGGAGGTTGGGGAGATTAAGTAAATGGTATGGAGAAGAGACAATCTTATTTAATGTCTTCACTCTTCATAGGATTGTTGAAAAAGGGGAAAATCAACGTTGACTTATAACTACTATTCCCATTGGGTAATTAGTGGCGGTGTAATTTTTATTAGAGGAATATTTGATTTAGATAGTTTTGACCATGTTTTATTTTTTGGGTCATTATTACTGTAATTTAAGAGGTGACTATGTTTGTTTAATTAATGCTTATTACTTATAATCATTTATTTGTAATTACTGATAGCCAGATCTTATAAATAGAAATTAAACCGTCATTACATAAAACTCATTTGTGAACCATGTCCACATCTGTTCATATTTCATAGTCCTCTATCTCAATTTATGTAATATTATTTGATTCGATACGAAGTTTAAGAAATAAGGAAAGACTTTGTTATGTTTATCAAGTTGTCTTTATTAAAGTCTACTTTAGTTGACTTTTCTTCACAATAAAGTGTTAAATGAGACTCAAAAGGGGAAAATGGTAATGGTACTGACTTTCGTCCCTGCTTGACGGGTGGATCTTGCAGTTAAGTTCCCTTCTGCCTATGTACTCGAGAGTCAGTCTCCGTTCGGCCTGAGGAAACCTTTGCACGCATCAGTTACCTTTTTTTAAGTCCGCCATCAAAACTCAGGGCTCAATCCTAGACAGGCGGTGGAAACTACCAAGCTGGAGTACGGTATGAGCAGAGGAAATTTCCATTGGAGCGGTGAAATGCATATAGGGATCATTGGATTAAATAGTTGTCAAATAACAAAAAGTGACATTCTTTTCTAGACGAACTAACAAGTAAAACGTGTCACATAAATTGGGACGGAGAAAGTAATAATTTAGAGGTTTAATTCTAGGCTTCAAAATATGAAATTATATATGTTAGGAATCTTGGTAAAAACAAAAGGAGACACCATCCTATAATTCAGCTGTAAGATATGTCTAAGATCATATGTAAATCCAATTTGTAACAGATAGAGAATCTTATTTGTGATGTGTTTAGATCTTGAAATCTATATATAATATAATGAATTTATGTTAAGATAAATGAATTAATGGATCGATCGATCGATTTCCTAACTCGTCGCCACAGCACACGTTCATGCACATGCAAAATCTCATTTTTAAATAAGGGTAGACAATTGCTGCAATTAATCAAAATTAATTAATTATATAAGTTGCAACTATATATAATTTAATTAATGATACTCTATTTATAATAATGTTTCTTGTTATAGGATGTGACGTATAAGAAACGATTGGGGACAGAACCTGCAGCTTATGTGTGTATATTTGCACTCTGCAAATGTGGCTATATATGCAAATTAGTAAAGTTTATGTATAGTAGTTCCTCCGTTTCAAAAAGAATGATCTATTTTGACTTGGCACAAAGTTTAGAAAAATAAAGAAGACTTTTAAATCATGTGGTCTTGAATTAAAGATATGTCAAATATATCAAAATACCCTTTAATCTTGTAGTCTTAAACATGTCAGGTGGAAAGGATATTGAAATTAAAGAATTGCTAAAAAAAGAAAGGATCATTCTTTTTTAAATGGACTAAAAGGGAAAATAGGTCATTCTTTTTTAAACGGAGGGAGTAACAAAAAAAAGTGAACATATAGGGTGTGTTCGGTATGAAGAAAAATATCTTTTAAGAAAATACGTAAGGTTCTTACTTATTGTCTTGTGTTTGGTACGCAAGCAAAAAAATATTGCTTACTTACATCGGTTCTAGCGCTTTATCTTGATTCTATTTTTGAAAGATCTTTCCTTGCTATGAGGAATGCCCGGTTCAACTAGAATCATCTTGTTAGCTTTTAGAGTTTTCCTTTTGCTGCAACTTTCACAGTCCCGCTACTCTTCAGACCAGACTGGGCTGCTTATCCGTAAAAAAAAATAATAACATATTACTTGAGAGCTGGGGTTGTGGGTGTGGGGTGGTGGAGACGGGGATTACAGGGCGGGGGTGAAGATGGGGTGTGTTGGAGGATGAAGAGGACACAATCAATGTAAAATATAGCTCATTCTCTTGCTCTTTTAATTTCACTTTCATCCAAAGTGTTCGATGTTGATATTATTTAATTACTATGATCAAATATTTATTATTATGCTAAAAGCTATTGTAATCGATAGAAGTAGTGAAACTTTATTTTTGACCAAACTCATCAAATAAAAATTATGTTCGATCATGACTTCGATTTGGATATTGAGCCGTAAGTGTACAGTGATCATCTCGAAAAAGAGAAATATTGGGCCGTAAGAGAAGTGAGGAATAAGGACAATTCATGCAAATCTAAGAGGTCAAAGTTTATTTCTCACACACATTTTTGAAGAGAAAAAAACTCTTTTTTTTTTTTTTTTTACATTTTCTTGATATAAATTGAGACCTATCGTATTAAAAACCATAGATTTATGCATAGCTCCAGAAAATTGAATTTTTCTACTATTAACTAATCTTCCTAAGCAAAAGAAAGAAAAGAGACTCAAAATCAGAAGGTTATCATAAAGCCCACTATGAATACATGCATGAGCTTCTTTTGGTCCTTTTCCAACTTGGAAAGATGCTGGCCTTGACCCAAAAGCCTAATAAAGAAAATTAAATGAATGTCTATATCAATTTTGTATTGCTATAATGTATACAGAAGAATTTTAAATTAGAGTTGCTTAATACTTGTTCAATATGAGCCCATATTTTAGCTCAAGTGGTAAAAGTTGACTGATTTATTTGGAAGTAGTTCCCCTGCTAATTTCGAAGTCGGTCTCAACCAATCGGTCCCAGACTCTCCCAACCCTGGTGAACCCGCAGTGCCTCCTATTGTTGAGCCTTATCATCCGTTACAAGAGGATGAAGAGAGGTTAAGAATTATCATAGAATTAATATTCAGATGCAATGAACGAGATGAAGAAAACTTTCCATACCCGATTTTTTAGAAGTGTTATAGTGAATTGAGGGTTTCTCTATTCTTTACCCTTTAATTGGGAGACGGGTCGATCCACTTATTGAGGCGGGTAAAGGATTAATGGGCATGCGTATCTTAGGTGGCAGATATGTGGATTTTTATTCCACGTAGGACGCTTACGTGTTGAGTCATGTGGCTTTTTCTTTCACATCAGATGCCACGTCATGAGGTTAAAAAGGATGTTAAGTTGGAGGGTGTTTGTGGTCTCTTATGTTAACGGTAAGGGTATTTTTGAGCCAAAAATGAACGGAGGGTATATTTGCTCTATTTCGAATAGTTCGAGGGTAGTTTTGGCCATTTTTTGTTAATTTAAAGTAGTGAGAGGATAAATAGATATGGTAAAGATGTTTGGGGATTTATTAATTTACCCTAATACATACTTATTCAATATGAGCCCATATTTTAGTAATTTGTCTAATCTATTCATGTTTTAACGGGTCAAATTGAATAATATTTTTAGCCGGGTAAAAAATGAAAAAAGAGGGTAGCCTAACGTAGGCCATAACAACTAGTCCACTTTATTATATGAAAAGAAAGGGATTACTCATTATGTCTTCTAAAATAGTTAAATAATGTTTCAGCTGAATGACGTTCTCTAACACGTTAAGAAATATGGATTATTCTATGTACAAATGGAGCTTAATTAACCACTTATACATTAATATTTTGCTCTTAATTGTTTTAAAACTCAATTTTGATTTTTAATCTAGTGGATTAATACATTGACATTTTGTCGACTAGCTAGTGTCACGCCATCAACATAGTATGGGCCTTGTTGATCAATCAATCAATCAGCTAGGAAAAAGGTGCCTAACGCAATTATAATTACTCTATATAATATGTCAAGTCAATAGATGCGTGAATATAGACTTAATTAACATGTATTTTTAGTTTATCAAATCACTTACTCTCTTTGCACTACTTCACATGTCGTCCTTATTAAAAATAGATGGACCATAATAATTGTTATTTTATAAAATGAAGACACAATTGATGTACGTTTTACCCTTGGTAATAATTGTTCTTAGGAGTACACATTGACCGATTTGATATAGAAAATTGCATTAATTCTTAGATAAACTCAACTCCATTAATTGCTTTATATTGATTGTTCAAATCTCTGATCTTAAAAAAATTTCAATGAACAAACTTACAATAAAGAGACATGATTGAAGAATTAAATAAGGGTATAATGGTCAAATTATATAATTTCTTAAGGCAAGTTAAAAATGTGAGTAATCATAATAAGTTTTATATGGTTAAGTTGTGGTCACTATGGGCGGAAGTTTCCCACGTCTGGACCCAACCACCCCATTGTCTATTTATGTCTACTTTATTGAATTTATAAAGCAATTATTGATACAAGTGACATTTTGCAAGAAATTATTGAAAACTAATCAATAATACAAAATCAATTATAGTACTAGTAAAGTTGAAAAAAAAAGCAAATAATTTAAAAAGCATACAATAAAAGTGATCACCATTACTATATCCTTTCTTCAATGGTAACAGGGAAACCTCCTTTCATCTTCGCCGTAAGGTACGATATAAACATCGGGTCCACCCCTTTCTCCGCCACCGGAACAACCTTAAACCGCTGCATAACACCAGCAACCACCCTCTTCATTTGCAAAAACGCCATTTCTTTACCTAAACATATTCTCGGCCCTGCTTGAAACACTGGATATGTGTAGGCATCTTTGCTCACAAACATCCAATTCCCTGTCACATCATCTTTATTCAACCATCTCTCTGGCTTGAATTCCGCCCAATTTTCCCCCCATATCTCCCTCGATCTTCCCATCGCGTACGGATGGTAAGTCACCCTCATACCCTTCTTAACAAATGTACCATCGGGCAATACATCATCTTTCACTGCCTCTTTCGAATCCATTGGTACTGGTGGGTAGAATCTCATGCTTTCACAAAGCGAAGCATGAGTGTACATCATGTTCTTCACTTCATCGTATAAGACAACTGAAGCATCCGCTTTATCTCCAACTTCTTTCAAGATTTCTGATTCCACTCGTGGATTCTTCGATATCAGCCAGAAGAACCACGTCAATGCAGCAGAAGTCGTGTCACGTCCAGCTAATATAAAACTTATGACGATATCAGTAACGAAATCTTCCTCAGAGTGCCCTGTACTCAAAAACCTTGATAACAGATCAGCTGAATCGAGCGATGACTTCTCGTTCAGCTCCCTCTGCTTCTCCCTAACAATCTTTTTCGCGAATTCACGTACTTTTTTTACTGCAATTTGCAATTTCTTCTCCGAACCAATGTTAAGAGAGCGTTTGATTTTCCATATAAGTGAGAAGGGTAGAATGAACCTTTCACTGCTGAGACGAACAGAGTCTTCGAATGCAACTGCGAATTCTGCCTCGGGCAGGGTAGGTAACAAGTACTCCGGGTCATACCCGAATGCGATCTTACAAATGTTGTCAAAAGCAAACCGTTGTAGAATATCTTGTAAATCAAGGACTTTCTTGTCAGCAGCAGCATTGGCTAGAATTGGAATTAAGCGTTCGGAGAGTTCAGTATCAACGACAGTTTCAACGAATTTTCGCAAGGACCTGGTGTTGAATTCGTGGCTAGCAACTTGTCTTTGGTACTTCCATATATCACCATCGATGTTAAATATGCCATTTCCTAGAAAATCTGCTAGACCTCTGTTGGAATTTTGGCCTTTTTGGTAAACAGAAAAGTTTGTTTTGAGCATGTGTTGGACGTTAGATGGATTGGCAGTGAAAATAGTGTGGAAATTGAGGGGTCGAATTAGAGTGAAAGTAAGTTTAGGGGTGCTAAGGATAATATCGGATATCCATTGGATTCTTTGTTCATGGTTTGCTATGAGGGCAAAATAGGAACCAACAATAGGATATGATTTTGGTATTTTAGTATTAGTTGACAAAAGGGTATTATTGTTTGTTGTTTTCTTGAATTTGATGAAGAGAATGAAGAGAAAAGGAATAAGGCAAAAGAGTAATGAGTTTGAGAATTGTAAGTCTACTAGTGCCATTGCCTAAAGTGTTTTTTTCTTTCTTGGATTTTGGAGTTTGGTTTTTTGATTAATGGGATATTGAAGAGTACATTTGAGAATGAATTGAAGAAATTTGTGAATGAGGAAGATTATTTATACAACTTTTTGGGATGTCATTTTCATTTTATTATATATATTGAAACTACTACACGTTTCTCTAGTATTGCATAGCCCACCACATGTGTGCCGGATAGAAATACATTGTTTTAAACAAAGGTTTCGAGTTTGAGTCTGAATGTAAAAAAAAATTATACGAGATGTCACTCCTTAAATATGCTTTGTACGGGCGTAAATTTGAATTAGTCAAACGCAAATACAAATATTGAATACTAATCGGAAAAAATGAAGAAAAGAAAGAGGGTAACCTAATGTAGGCCATAGCCAACTACTTCACTTTATATGAAAAGAAAGGGATTACTCATTATGTTTTCTAAAATAATTAAATAATGTTTTGAGTGACGTTCTCTAACACGTTTTCTATGCTTGACCCAATTCTTAATTCAAACTAGACTTGTACTCCATACAAATGGAGCTTAATTAGCCAAACAATATAATTTATTTTATATTATTTATATATTAGTTTAATGTGTAATAACTTGTTGGTTATCCAAGTGTTTTATGTTTATTTCAAAAGAATGTCTATTTTTCTTTAAAATAAATTTCAACAAGACATTCTTTAATAATTTAGAACTAGAAAAATAATCCACGTTTTGTTTATTCGAAGTCCAAACTATTTATAGAAGCAACGCAAAGCATTTATTATCGGTTCGTTCGAATTCAATAACTTCAATTTTGTATATTTGTTAAAAATTCACTAAACACATAAATTAAATTAATAAATTATGATAAAATCTCAAACTCAAACTTATAAAGTTCAAATCTTGAAGCAGTCCCTCCGTAAATTAGGTAGCAAGTGGGGGCTTGTTACGTTGTTTCCTTCACTTTTCTAAACTTGTGTTCACACCACCAAGTATGGAACTTTGTTTACCAATCCACTGGGGAAAACAAAGATGTATATTTACTCTTATTATATTTTTCTTAATATAAAATACACAATGGAAGTTTCCTACGTCTGAACCCGACCCATTTGTCTATTAAATAATTAATTATGTCCCAATTAAGATCCCAATAATTCTCTTTCAAATAAAAGTCAAAAGAAATTTTTTGTTTGATAATTCAAAGACCAAACTAACGTCACCAATTACTTCATACTTCAAAGTTCAAATCTCTTCTAGTCAAAATTGAGTACAATTATATATGCTAATTAAAATTGAAGAGAATGTCTCCATCTTCCATATCTTTGGGATGAAGTTAGTACGAGGAAGTCGAGAAGAGATGAATCATGCGGGAAATAATCAGAGGCGGAGCCAAGATTAGAATTTTATGCCTTCGGGATTCTAGTTTTTATTTTGTGCTAATGGGTTCTACGTTAATAACTTTTACATATATTTAATAGATTTCTTAAGAGAGATGCAAAATTTGGACCATTAATCGTCCAAAAAAACCGTTGAACTGATATGTATTACCAGACTTTGTTTATTCAAATTGTTGCAAAACTAAAATAAAAGTTGACATAAAACTAACACAAGTTTTATGCAAACAACAAAGAATACCTACCTAATTTCTAATAATTTGACTCGGATTTCAGATTTTGGGCTTATGTTAACAGATTTTCAGATTAGTTGAATTGACACACATGAAATTTCAAGTTCTTTAATTCACAAAAATAAGGATGTCACATATCATATTGGAGCAGGGGTAAATTAAATGAAGGCTCGCATACGATATCTTCTGTGATAAGAATGTGTCAGAGACTTAAAGGTGAGTTTTATCGAGAAATTTAGTGAATTTGTACATATAATAAACCTTAGAATCAATAAATTTAAAACCGTGAATACGACTTAACACATAAAGAAAAAGAACTTACTTTTGCGCAAAAATTGTAGCTATAAGACAAGAGAGAGTTGCTCGGATGGTAAGCACCCCTCACTTTTAACCCTAAAATTGAGAGTTTGAGTCAAACCTGAACAAACATGTCATGATATATTATTCGCGATGGGCACCTAATATCGAGGAAGGTGCCTAGCAGAGTTAGGGTATCGCAAGAGGTTTATATCAACTCTTTTCGTTGAAAAACTATACTATTAAATTCATTTTTTGTGTATATATAATAGATGTTATTGAATTTCCTTAGCTTCTTCAAGCATCCTTTCATATTTTGGATATTCTTAGTAAAAATCCTGATTCCGTCACCACCTTGACTCAACTCCCAGCCACTTCTTACTTATTTTTCTACTCTGCGGTTTAGACTTGACAAACATTTCAAAGAGAATACTCTTTCCACTAGAAACAGATGGGCTTGTTTCTAGTAAACAAGGCCCACTTCTAATGAACTACAAGCCCAAGTGTCCATCAACGTTTAAAAGGGGCCAGCCCATTAATTTTCTTTCTAAAAAAATATTTTCCAATACAGTGAGGAATAAAGTGTAATGCAAATCGAATACACATCTATTTGGAGCTGCTTATCGATCGATTCGATTCGATTCTCTTTATATGTTAACGGTTTGATTTATCACTTATCGATTCGTGAACATGCTAAATTAATAATCGATCCAATAAAGTATTGATTATCGGTTAGCAGTCTTGAATGGTTCGATTATTAATTAAACGATAACAAAATGTTTCTCTAACTTTTCTTTTCTTTTCCTTTCTTGTTTCCATTTGTTAATATGCATTGTCTTCAACTTTCATGTTAGCATGTATTTTTTTTAGTTAACTAGATAAAATTATTTGAAACGAAGCTTAAGTAGCACTATTACAAACTAAGGGATTATTATTGTTCCCTGTATACACCATAGCATTAGTTGCCACTAAGTTGGTAGTATAAGCCGAAATTTCTCTTGAAAACGTAGTTCCTAATATGTCTACCCACACTGCCTCATTTGCACTGGAGGAACTAGCAAAATTCTTGTGCATACCAATTTGCATACCAAACTATAGGGTGCATGAAGTATGGTAATTCATGTCGGGTTTAGGGAAAGGTCGCAATTCAAAGGGTGTAATATAAGTAGCTTACTCTCGACAGCTAATTCCATAGCTTGAACCATAACCCTAAGTTATACTGAGTTCCAAAATCTTGAACGGTGGATTAATTAATTAAAAAGAAAAGACAACACATAAATAACTTTATCGTTACTCCATGACTCCTCCTCAACTAATATTCATCCCCATACTCCATAGGTAAAATGATATAATTTATACTAACAAATGTTTGTAAAAAATATGACTACTCCAAGAAGAGAAATATATATAAGGAATGAATCTTAAACTCAATTAATGCACAACAACAAATTCTATCCTATTTTAATAACTTTTCTGACATCAGTGAATTATAGTATCATACAACGATTATAGTATCGGATATCGATCATACTATAGAAAAATAATAGAAAGAAGAACGAAATCAAGAAAGACTTTGATGCGTGAAATCGAATTTCCTTATAATGATCGATGTTGCCCTGTGTATAGATTTTTGGGAAAAACAAAGCAATTCTCTTCAAGATACAACAAAGTCGATATACACTAGAAGATTTTTGTTTTCACAATTTCATGAGAATCCTTATATTTATAAAATCTTAAAGATGAATTTCGAAGAAGTCACAAACACATAATGCATATTTAATTTAAGACCCCCAAAATAGATTTCTCTAATTAATTAACCACCTCTAAATAGGGTAAAATGAGGTTGAAATTTCAACAATTTCTTCAAGTAAAAATCAAATAACCAAAACAAAAAAAACTAGCGATGATGATCAAACTTCAAAGCCTTAAGGACAAATCAAGGTGGCCTAAATCCTCTTGAACACTCTCACCATTTTTCATAGAGCCATAACTCATAATCATCTCCCTTCTTCCATAGCTTATTAAATGATCATTATTAGTAACAAACCTAGCACCATGACCATGACCACCATGGCTTGGACCACTAGGGCTCAACGAGCCACCGGTCCGATTACTATTATTATTATTATTATTATTCGACCAACCAGAATGAGGCAGCTGGAGGGATGAACTCATCTCCCTACTCTTCTTGGCTAGGGTTCTTTCAAGTTTATGAGCATTTTGGTGACCTCCTAGAGCTTGTGAACTATAAAACTTTCTTCTACAATAGTTGCACGAGAAAACACGTGGCTCAATCGGGCTCAAATGTGACGATGATGATGATGACGATGATTGATCAAGTAAAAGATCATTTCTTGATAGGCTTAGGTTTAAGGCCGTGTTTGGTTCATAATTCATGGCTAAAAATTTCAATAATAAGAAGAAAAAGACAACGACGATCAATAAGAAGAAGAAGAAGAAGAAGAAGAAGAAGTTGATAGGGTTTTTTTCTTGGTGAGTTGAAGTTAGGTTTGTGGGAAGTGAAGGGGGACCAAATGTATATATAGGGAAAGTATTGAGTGTATCTGTGTGCGTGATAGAGAGAGAAAGAAGAAGGGTATGTCGTGAATTATAAAGATTTACTATTTTTATAAACTCATAGTATAAAATTATTATTATGAATCTGCTAATAAAGATTACCTATAGGGTCAAGAAAAAGAAACTTATAATATTGTAGACCCTCATGATTAATTTAGTCCATTAATCTTACAGTATGTTTGTTCCAATAGTTTTCGTTCGTTACACTTCTTTCTAGCTGCTTAATTGGCCTATATAGAGGTGCTCCGATTTATCGCTTCAAGTTTGAACACTATTTATTTTTAAGTTTATTAGTTTTAATTTCAATCAATCTGTAGTTGATAGAAAATTAATACTTCATAATAACTTAGAACAAACTTAAAATTTTAAGCATATACTATAATGATAGTGGAAAAATATTTAATTATGAGCATATATAATGTAAATCTTTCTTTTTTTTAATCTCAATTGGGTGAATGATAAGCTTTTAATTAACAAAATAAAGTTAAAAATATTGAAGAGGTGAAGAAAAATGATGGATTTTTTAATAAGAAAATAAGAGAGAGACAAAATAGTTGCAAAAATCAGAAGGGAATCAAAGGGTTGTCACCTCCACTAAAGGCAGCATTCGACTCTCTTGTCGGTCATATAAAATTTCCATGTTCTCTACAATTTCTTATATTTTTCTTTTTTTTAAAAAAAAAAAAAAGATTTACCATGATATAATGTTTATTAAATTAATTTATTTTTCTTAAAAAGAAACAGATTTTAACGGGGTATTTGTATTAAAGCTCGACGAAATTTGAATTTGAGCCGGGAAATTCCACACATGGTGGCAAAACGCTCCCTAACACATTACTAAAAAATCACAATTTTCTCATTGAAAAATATTCAGTGATTATTTTCACATATATTTTGATTGAATCAGTGGGAAAAGAAAAAGTAATAGTGTTTTCATACCGTAAACTTAGGAAGCTTCCTAGTATTTCAATGAGAATCTATTTTTCATCATCCGTATAATACAAATCTCTCATTGATTCACGGTGGAAAAAGTTTATGTTTCTAATAGTGACAAAAGCAACTCCTTACTCAAAAAGACTCGAACCCCAACCTCTCGTTACAGATGAAAGGAATAATTGTCACCCCACCAGGCATGCTCCTTTTTTTTCTTCACCAAAGTGACACTCCTTTGTTTTTTAAAAAGTTTTTTTAAATCTATTGGCCAAATACAAATTATTTTTCACCAAAAATACTATTTTGAAAAGCTTTTCAAAATAAGCCAATTTAAGAAGTTTGTCCAAATAGGCTATCGCGCTAAAAAAATTCACATTTAGTGGTAAAATGCTACCTAACAAAGACAACTCCTTACTCAGAGAGACTCGAACCCAGTCGAAACCTCTAATTATGGATGAAGAAATAATTGTCACTCCACCACGCTCCTCTGTTTCCTCACCATATTTCATATTTCATAACACAAATTTCTCATTATTTCACAGTGAAAAAAGTCTTTGTTTCTAATATAATGACAAAAATAACTCTTTATCCAGAGAGACTCGAATCCGAAACATCTCGTTACAGATAGAAAGAATAATTGTCACCCCACCATGCTCCTCTCTTTCCTCAACATATTTCATATTTTATAATACAATTTTTTCGTTAATTCATGACGGGAAAAGTCTCTGTTTCTAACAATAACAAAAACAACTCTTTGCCACTCAAATCCAGAATCTCTCGTTATGGATGAAAGGAATAATTGTCACCCCACCACGCTCGTTTGTTTCCTCACCAACGTAACACTCTTTTGTTTTTTTCCTTTTAGTTGTGAAACTATCTGAATAGGCCATCTAATCATTAGTCCAATCAAAACTTTGTTTTAGCTAATTAGGTCCCTTTAATTATCACCTGTAGGACAAATAGGGCTTCTAACTTATTCTTGCAATTAATTTTTCCCATTAAAGAAACTAATTAGTGATTAAGATAAACTAACTTGACTAGACAAATTCTGCAATAAAATAATTTTATGTATGGTGTGTACAGGTGTAATAATTTTATGTATGGTGTGTCCTAAACATGTTTCATTTTCTATGTGCACCTTGCCCCTAATATATAGTACCATATTGTTATGTCATGTGTAATAGTATCATTTTAATGATTTGCTTTAATTTGTAACCCTAATAGGATCCTATTATATTATATTTTTAGGGGGTCTAGCTAGTTATAATTTGACTAGGAACATATGGTTTAACTTTAATTAAGCATGTCATGTTCATTTCCCCACTTTTTAAAGTTAAGTAATTTAGTTCATATAGTTCAATGGATGTTGGATATAATTCCCAACAAAAACCTTAACTTTAACAACTTTAAAAAATCAAGATTTGTCTGCTAATTGTCAACAATTTAGTTCATATAGTTCAATTGACATCAAAAGAATATTTTAATATACTTATATATTTCTTAATTAAAAATACATAGTATAGGAATTAACTTTCAAAGTATATTAAGGCCTCATTTGTTTTCATTAAGCTTAAAACGTCTGAATCTGAATGCACATTTGAATGATTAAGATGTTATCTCTAGATCTGAATACTGAATGATTAAGATTGTTTGTATTTCAACATCTGAATGTGAATAATTTATTTATTTACAATATAACAAAAATACAATTCAAATAAAAAATTAATTATATTATAGAAAATACTTAATTTAATAAAATAAAATTATTATTTGATTAGAAAAAATAAATATTTATGTTTACTAGTGATGATAGAGATAGTTTCTAATGGTGGTGGTGGTGGTAATGGTTGGTGTTAGTGGCTGGTAATATTGACGGTGATAGTTGTGATGGTAGAGGTGAGTAGTGTTGTAGTGATTGTCATGATGGTGGCGATTGGTAGTGTTAGTGGTGGTTTTGTGATGGTGAAGTTAATTAAGGTTAGTAGTTGGCAGTGTTGATGGTGGTGACCGAAGAATGTGTGGTAGTTGGCAACGGTTCTAGTTGTAATGGTAGAGGTGTTGGTAGTAGGGATTGACCGTACTGGTGGTAGTGGCTCATTGTGGCAGAGGTGGTGCCAATAGTGACAACGATGGTGGTGGTGGCTAAAGAATAGTGGTGATTGACGTTGTGTTGGTGGTAGTTGGCGACGGTGCTAGTTGTGATGGTGGAGTTGGTTAGTAGTAGGAATTGACCATAGTGGTGGCGGAGATGGTGACAATGATGGTGGTGGTTGTGATGACAAAAGATGGCAAGTGGTGGGGATCATCATTTTTCTTGGCATTATAACAAAGAATTCATCATGAATCATGAATCATTCTAATGTCACTAATGCCATTTATGAAGTAACTAGAATTCAGAGCCAGAAAAGGGCAAGTTCCAAATTTTAGTTCATTTCTGGGATCTGGGAAATGTACATGTGACTTGTATAATATATAGTACGTATTAATTCATGTTCCATTATATTTATGGGTCCCTTATATTATCTTGCATGTATACATTCAACCTTTGTTACGATTTTTGATCCGATATTCAGTATTCGTATCGAGGGCCTCCATTAACTTAGATTTCTATCATGTGAGGCTTATTTAAAGAGATAACTTTGTCTAATTAATAAGATCTCAAAGAACACGAATTTTTTGATTGAAAATGAAGAGATCGGATTGGATCCATGATCTTAATCTTACATTCAACTCGATTAACCTAACTTATACCGAAAAGGCAAAAAAACATTTATTGCTTTACGCTTTACAAGAATCAACTGAATCCATTAAATATTAGGAAATATATGTCAGACCATAATTCTAATCTTAAAATCATTACAAGAAAGTATAAAATTGATATTTCTTTTTGCTTTCGAAAGTATCGATCGATACAATTTATCAGTATAAATTGGAGAATCGGTGGTTAAACTCCATAAATTGCATCCTAATTGTACGAGATTCTTTTTTGTTAATTGTATCTTAAACTGTATTGGATCTGAATTGCGACCTTATAATCTAATTAAAATTAGAGAATTATATAAAGGATATTGTAAATCAATCAACGTCTCTTATACTGTTTTTTCTTTCATAGTGAAAACTTTTCTCCGCTTTGACGTAGGTATGGCTGAACCTTGTTCAATCTTTTATTATAATCTCCTCTTCTCTATTTGATTTATCTATGATTATGTACTAGTTAATTCACGAGCTTCCGCAATATTTTTACTCAATAAGATATTTATAATGACTAATAAAGCTATGCATCAAGGTAAATTGTGGATGTGAAGTGAAGTCAATTTCCATCATATAAACTATCAAAATAATATATAGTACTCATGATCCTTTTTTTTTTTTTTTTTTTTTGGTGAGTCAAAATTGGCATATGATCAAATCCACTAGCTAGGGATGAAGATAAACTGAGGCAAAGCACATGGGGGATATATGTGGCTTAAACTGTAGAAAAACAGGGAAATAAATCAATTCCCACTATTTATTTTTTGCTCTCTCCATAACAACAATAACAAAAGGGTAGGAATGGGCTCTCCAGGAGTATTTCTTAGTAATGTTGTATGTGACATTATTAATTAATCTTGCCTTGTCGGCTATAATTGTAACAGACACAACAGACATAATCTCATAATTAATAATTAATACTCCCTCCGTTCCTTTACGAGAGTCAATTTGACTCGATTGACACTTAAAAAAAAGAAGAATTACCTATAAAAAATTTGCCGATAATCCGTTGTTAAATAACCCTTAGCTAACAAGATTTTTTGACAAAAATTTTCCATCGCTAATTGTGCTTTGTACAGTGTGATAGTATATGTTTTTCTTTTTGTACCATCAAGTGATCCTGGTTTTTATGTCCTAACTTAAAAGAGAATTAAATGATATAATGTTGGAGCAATTTTTATTTGGTAGAATATATAGTGTGGAGTCATTTAACATATTGTATGTAACTAATAGAATTCTCTTACCGTGCACCTTAATAACTTAAAACTTTTTAATCAGTTGAAATTATATTAGATTTAATTATACATGGCATGCATCAAAACAAATACAGTAATTAAGTTATTTTACTAGACTAGAGTAAAGTACATTGATAGCATAGTAACCATATAAAACAAAATATAGCAACATATGAATTTTGAAAAATGAAAAAAGAAAACAGAAAAAAAGAGTCACATGGGAAAACGGCAGAGGTTTAGGTAGAACAGTAAATTGGAGATTGGAATTCCTATGAAGAAAATTGATCAAAGGTGTAGTGGACATGTTTCTCTTTTGTCGGATTTTTATCACATTTAAATAAGGGGCCTTCCAAAAAGGATATATATCGGAATAGAACGAGTAACATATATTGGGTCCATATTGTTACGAGCTCCTGTATTTAATATATATTTATGCCCACATTTTTTTAAAATTATTGTACTAGACTAGAGTCAATGAAATAGTATAGGTCTCATCAACTATATCTCAAAGTATATATGGTTAATTTGTGTCGTTCATCATGGAGGCGGACCGATGAAAAGGACTGTCAGACTTCTAGACTTTGCAAGCTTTTAATGAAGGAGTGTCCATCATATCTTAAGCGAATTCTCTGCATTGAAATGAGAGAATAAATGGATACGCTTTAGAAGGCATAACATAATAAGTTTTTATAGAATGCTTGCTTTAATTTTCAATTCGATTATAACCTAGTTCTAGAGACAAGTTCGTGAGATCTATTAAGCTAAAGCAGATTATTATATACATGTTATGAATTTTGATCGTGATGACATAATTTATCTCGAATATAACAAGATGGTCTTCTATAAGTTAATTGGATATCTATATATGGATTGCCTATTTCCTTACAAAATTATTTTAGTAAGGTGAAATATTAAGTTAGTTCTTGAAAAAAATAGTTATACACCTGCTATATAACAATAACAACGAAAGTTGGGGTGGACTATATAAATCTTCATGTGTTCATTTATGTTGCCCCATTAAAACTCGTCCCTGCCTCATAAAAATTAGTATAATTAAAAAAATAAAATACTTATATATATTTATTATTTATTTTTTGCTTTTGACACTATATATCTTTTGACTTATTCTCAACCATTTCCTTCTCTAAATCTTTTCTTCATGGGATTTTCAGTGGTTGTGATGTTGAAATCCAACTTTGTTTTATCTCTTTTATATATGTCATGAAAAATGACCTTCTTTTTGTAGTGTTCTTCTTTTGCCATGAATTTGAAGATAGGCCCTCCACTAAAAACTCAATATGTCCTATTATATGTGTATCGTGTCTAAATCACTTTCATGATCAAAGCATATGAAAATTCTTTTCGATAAGAAATGACAATGTGACTGATCAAACCAAACACTTCTGCTTAGGAGGGGGGTGGGTGGGGGTGTCAAATGAACGGATTTGATTGAATTTTCATGATAAATCAACCCGACTAACGGTTATCAAATTTTAATTCCTTGTTATTTTCTTATAATTTATTTAATTATCTAATAAAATATTTTTCCTTTCATTATGTTTTTATATAATATATTAAATTAAAATTCTTATTTTAAAAATAATTTGATAAGATTCTTAGGAATTAACTTGACTAACTTCAAATTATTGAGAAATAATTTTGCATAATGTATATTATATTGGCCTATCTTACTCTTGAAAAGCCATTCCTTAATTAAAAAGACTACACAGAAGTGAAAAGGACCCCCACTTTTCAAGGGTCGAAATATCGTAATTAGATATATATCAACTCACTAACATGGGTCGTGATAGAATGGTCGAGATCCCTTCACCCTTAGTTATAGATTTAGGGTTCGAGGTTCGGGAATGGAAAAAAAGATTTATTAGGAGCTCCATTATTATAAATGAATCTTATAATGTGCGAATCTGAATTTAATGGGGCCTCAATTCAGACGAATACCAAACATCGAGCAGATTTTTTTTTTTTAAAAAAACACTCTCTCCAATAACAAGGCATTAGTGATGGGCCAAACCCTAAACACTATCCAAATTGTAACAGCTGGTCACTATCCATGCATGCATATAAAAGAAATGTCTTCACAATTACAATCTTTTCATTGCACCATCTATTTAAGGGACAAGAGAAATTAAATTGGAAAAGCAAAAAGAAAGTTTATGAAAAATCAAGAAATAATACATTTTTTTTGTGTTTTTCTTTTCAAATAAAGGTCTGCACATTAATTTGAAAAGTCATATAAATGTTTGTTATGTCATATTTATTTAAGATTATAAATTTTAAAATTCATTTAATAATTACATAAATGATATAATATATTTAAAACTATATATATCAAAAGTCTTATTTCTTTCTTAAATTTTGTGTCGAATAAATTCAAACAACCTCCAAAAGAATCTTGGAGTACATAGTTTCTTTAAAACCACCCATTAATTTGATTTTCACTAAGCTTGATAGATAGATAAATAATTGAAGTACTAATGGGAATAAATGCAAAATAATTGATCATCTCATTCACTTGGTGTTTCTCTATTTATATTGATCGATAGCTAATAGTCATTTCTTACGGAGGCGAATTCAAGATTTTAAATTTACAAATTTAATTTTTAAGGTTTTTAGCATTAGATTCATATCCACTATTTATTACATTTTTAGTAAATTCTTAAAAATAAATTTTATATTTCGTATCATAAAAAATATTAGGTTCAGATGAAACCCGATAACACTAAGATGAATCCGCCCCTGGTTTTATTAGCTAACGACGTTTGATCCGTCTTGTCAAATTAACATTTTCTATGTTTTGTATATATAATTATTATTGTACTATATGTCTTGGTGTTTGTACGTTAGTGGTTTCTGACAATATTAATTTCCCCCTCTTTCTTGATTGCGTCTCTATATATATACGTATTTATCATCACTTGCATTATTCAGGAGGTCACGAATTCAAATCGTGAAAATAACATTTCATAAAAATACATAATAAGATTGTATACAATAAAATTTTTATAATCTGACCTTTTCTCGAACCTCGTGTTTAATCAAAGCTTTAGCGCACCGAGCACCCTTTTTCATCACTGGCATCCACATATATAATTATTGTTATTGTACAAAATAAAGTAAGTGTCATTTAGTCATATAATTGTACCTAACTAATTAAAACCACATAAGATGACTCTCCAAAATTAGCTTCATTTTCTGAAACTGTCAAAATATATCAGCACCTAATTTTGGTCATTTGTGTAAATTAAATGAACTCCTAGCTAGTAGGTGAAAGAAAATTCAATATCTAATGTACCAAATGACATTCATTCATATGCCTAGAAAATTAAATTAGAGAGCACTTTAGACATATCCCATATTAATTGAGAAATCTAAGTGGATAAAAATTTCAAAGGTGAGGCGCCTGCTATTAGAAACAAAGGTTTTTCTCATTGCGAATTAAAGAGAAATTTATATTATAAAACATGATTTTTCAATGGGATAATAGTACTCCCTTTGTTCCAATTTGTTTGACCTACTTTTCTTTTAGTCCGTTTTAAAAAATTGACTGTTTTTCATTTTAGCAACTCTTTAATTTCAACTTTTCATGTGACGTGTTTCAGACCACAAGATTAAAGGGTATTTTGGTACATTTGACATATTTTTAATTTAAGATCAAAAGATTCAAAAGTCTTCTTTATTTTCTTGAATTTCATGCCAAGTCAAAATAGGATCAAACAAATTGAAACGGAGGGAATACTAATTTTTTAGTAGTGGCCATTATGTAACTTTCATAAAGTTAGGAGGCTAATATGTCAAATTCTTAAGAATAATGGGGTGAAGTATTTATTTTTGGGTATGGAATGTTTATTATATCACAATCAATATGCCGTTTAAGACGAAACATTTTGTAATTATTAACGTTACGCAACTGATTTAAGTTAAAAAACAGATTAAACAAGTTGAACTAAAACACACCCAAAATTAGCATTATATTTCGATTCCAATTAGCATATGTAACATCAATTAAACTTCAATTCCGCAGCAACTTTCGATCGTATTCATCAGGGTCGTCTGGTAGGCAAGATAAGATTGTAATCTCGAGATAAATTATGAGATTATTCTACTATGAGATACAATTTTTGATTTCGAGATTAACAGTTTATGGAATTGTTATATCTCTCAGAAGACTTATTTTTCCACTATATAGAAAGGTAACACAAACACTACTAGTGCGTTCCTAAATGGACATATATTATTTTATTTTATTTTAAAAAGGAGTATTTGATTATAACGTTGTAAAAGGTCACCTTTAGTTAAGAGTGTCAAATGAATAGGTTTGAGTTAAAATTGAACGAGTTAAAATGGGCTAAGGTAATAATTTGGCGGGTTAATAATAAGATTACTCGACCTAGATTGAGATGAGCTGAGTTAAAAAGAATTACGTAATAATGGTCATAACTCAATCTGCCAACTCGTATCAAATTTTAATTTTCTTATTCCGTTGGTATAATTAGTTTCACCAAATTTTGAAACGTGTACTAGTTATCGATTATCACAAAAAAATAAAATAAAAATAAAAATTGGTGTGGTCATAGATGGGCTTTAGTGAGAAGAGTTTTGTAATGTGCTTATTGGGCCGGGTCAAGCCGATCCATCTTAGATCTACCTATAGCCCAATTAAGCTGGATTTTGTTGTTAGACTAGATACAGGAGCCACGTGCTAGCACGGGCCCAATATATGTTACTTTTCTTTTTTAATTTATGTGGCACAAATAAAATTTGAAGAGTCAATTAATTTTTTAATAAGTTTTTAAATATTTTAAGTTATTAATTATCGTGATTTACAGTACTTTCTATGTAATTTTAAAATAATATATGTTACTCTCTCAACTCCAATTTACGTGCCGTTGATAAAATTCGAAGAGTCAACTAAATATTTTATATGTCTTTTAAATATTAAATTGTTAATTATTGTAATTTATAGTACTTTTTACATCATTTTCAAATAATATATGTTACTTCCTCTGTCCCAATTTATATGACACTAATAGAATTTTCAGAGTCAACCAAGTTTTTTATGTCTTTCAAATATTTTAAATTGTTAATTATTGTGATTTATCCTTTTTACGCAATTTTCAAATATATAATAAATTAAAAAGATAAGATAAATAAATTAAAACGGAGAAATTAATAAAAATGACCAAAATATCCAGATGCTGAAGCAGGCACGTTGAAACTCACTCTATAAGTTTTTAAGTTGTTAATTATCGTGATTTATAGTACTTTCTATATAATTTTAAAATAATATATGTTACTCTCTCTACTCCAATTTATGTGCCGTTAATATAATTTGGAGAGTCAACTAAATCTTTTATATGTCTTTTTAATATTTTAAATTATTAATTATTGTGATTTATAGTACTTTTTACATCATTTTCAAATAATATATGTTACTTCCTATGTTCCAATTTATGTGGCACTAATAGAATTTTCAGAGTCAATCAAGTTTTTTTATGTCTTTCAAATATTTTAAATTGTTAATATTGTGATTTATCTTTTTTATATAATTTTTAAATATATAATAAATTAAAAAGATAAGACAAATAAATTAAAACGAAGAAATTAACGAAAATGACCAAAATGTCCCTAGTTGCTGAAGCAGGCACGTTGACCTCGTGCCTGCTTCAGCTGTGTAAACTCCCTTTTATAATATAAGAGAATTCCGCTCGTTCCCGTCTTTCACTTAAGGTCTTGTTCCTCGGTGTGGTCAGTACTGATATATTGGCATGCACTTTGTATAATGACTTCATAAAAACATTATTTTCTAAGTTTTACACTATATTGGATTTTCTTTTTATATAAAGTCCCTTGTTTTTAAGGAGAAAAGCACATTTCCACTTCGACTCAAAATGTCATCTCACTTTGGAAGTAAAACGCTTCTTACTCAGAGACGACTTCATTTATAGAGCTCGGACGTGAAATCTTTTGTTAATGATGAAGGATTACTTATCATTCCATCGTACCATCGTAATCTTTGATGGTCTTTTTCAATTTAATTAGGAAATCTACAAGACCAAAGCCCACTAGTGATTGGGCTAACATGACACAAGTGGAAGCATCAACATAAATTGTTACGTACTTCATAAGATATTGAGAAAATGATAGGACATTTATATCACACCAAAAATAATTGGGAGGGATCAGAATTCAGAACTTAGGTTATTGAGATAATTTATAGTCTCACGATTGTCTATGACTTGTATTTCAATCACACGTTTTAAAAGTTTTAAGTTTTTAAATTACGTAACTAATTTAACACCGTTTTATAAATTGAGATAAAGAAAGTAAAATATATACCATATGAGAGATCCGATACTGTTTGCCCGTGAATAAAATTTAAAATATTTAAACTAATATTTAGAGATTTTTTCAGATAAATTAATCTTTGTTTATTAAATTAACCTGTTATTTCAACTTCAAACTTGAAATATAGAAACTGAAGTCTTAAAAACAAGTTTTAGGAGTTTTTCAAGTTTTCACTTCCATACACAAATTCAACCTTCGAATACTCTTTTTCAACTTAATTTCATATATTCCTTTGTTTTTCGAAAATCCCAACCAAATTATGTCGAAACGCCACTCTCCATCAATTATAAAGGATAATCAAGTACAAGAAAATAAATATTTCTGAGTAAGAGCATAGTACAATTAATCCATAACAAATTTACATATAGAGATCAACTCATGAACTAATTATTGAGTTAAAGGAAGCAAACTGTATCAATATCAATTATTTTGTAGATCGTTCTGCAACACGTTTTGATCATGAACAAAATAACACTCATCATCATCATGATTTAATTTGTTTTTTTTAAGTTGAAGGAAATGCTTAGGTGAATAGTGCCTAAATAATTGAAAGGCAGAAAGTGATGAGACCAAAAACAATACAAGAACAGCAAGATATCCCAATAATAAAGCACCTCCCATTTGGATACAAAATCTTGTGAATCTATTGCACATTTTCATCCATTGTAAACTTTTAATCCCAATCAATGCTATTGCTGATGCTTCAATTGCTGCTGAGTTTGCTGCAAATACTGTGTACACAACTGCCTGCACAAAATATATAAACAACTTATTCTATTGTTAGTCGTAGTATTACTCTTATAGTTTTTGTTCTATTGAGTTTGGTTACTAATATGTTGTTTTTATATTCCGATTATCGTATTGTCTTGTTATAATTACTATTCAGGAGATCGTCAACAGTATTTTGTTATGAATTCTTCATTACAACTTATTGATCTACTGTTAGTCAATCGTACTACTAGTCGTAGTATTACTCTTGTAGTTTCTTGTTTCTTTGAGTTTGGTTACTATCTGTTATTTTTTTTGTACTTCGATTATTGTATTGTCTTGTTATGACTACTATTTATGATGATTTGACAGGTTATCTATAGTATTTTGTCATGACTTCTTTATTTCTGTTATTTCTTTCTTTATACTGCTTTGAACTGTTTTTTTCTTGAGCTGAAGATCTATTATAAACCATCTTTCTACCTCCAAAGTCTGCGTACACTTTATCCGGCTCTCCCCAAACCCCACTTTATCCGGCTCTCCCCAAACCCCACTTTATGAAATATCAGTGAAAACACAAATTAAAGTAGATGTGATTTTTTTTCCTTAAAGGGAAGAAAGGTAACTATAGTGCGAAACAGTTTCTCTACCTCTAAGATTATATTTGTATACACTTTATCCTTCCCAAATTTCATTTTGTTGAATTACATTGAGTATGTTATTGTTATTATGTACTATAACAATATAATTATGTCATTATATATTATTTTGGAATATCAGTGAAAGCAAATTAAAGTAGTTAGATGTGATTGTTTTTTCCCTAAAAGGGAAGATAAAGGGAAGTATCACAAGGAAAGTCAATGAATAAACACAAATTAAAGCAAGAGACGAAAAAGAAAAGAAACCAATAAATTAATTAGGCATTAAATACCAATAATATATCTCATCAACTAAATATAATTAATCTTTTCAGCTAGTATTAAAGCAACAACGTGAAGCATGCATGCTTATTAAGGAACCTAATCACCAACTAGTTATTAGCTTCAGTGGTGAAGTAGGAAGCACAAGTACTACTCCATCTTTAATAAAAGATTTCGCACTCGAGCCCTAGATATAGAGTCGTCTTTAATAAAGAGCTTTTACCCTTCAAAGTGGGATTTTTTGACGCGAAACCAAATTTAGTCAGACTCCAAAACAAACAAAAATACTTCTCACTTTCATTTATTACAATCTAGCCAATGCTCTGTTTCTTTTTTTAATAACCATCTCGCATTCGAAATTCATTGGTTCGATTCCAATTTTTTGCCACATAAGATTCATCCTATGCATCATTTTAATATCCATCTTATTCGTTTTCACTATTAGAAATAAAGGTTTTCTTCATCACGAATCAATGAAAAATTTGTGCTATAAACATGATTTTTCTACTCATTTTTCATTAAATCAGCTCACTCGGGAAATGCATAGTGGGAAATATATTCTCACTAAAATAGCGAAAAACTTTTGAATTTTTTCATATTAAATACTACAATTTTTTTTTCCCACTGATTTAATCAAAATATATATGGAAATAGCCGCTTAACATTTTTCAGTGGAAAGTTTCAGTGGAAAATAGTGATTTTTTTAGTGTTCAATATTAATGTACTTCTAAAAAATATTGACATTTTATTTGAGATCAACAATATAATATTCCAATAACCACTTTTTGCATATATCTCCTCTATTTTTGGTATAATGTAATATTAAAGGGAGGAAGAGCAAGTAAGATAAATTTTTTTATAGAGGATTTAATTACCTGGTCTAAGAAGAAGAAGAACCAATAATTCTTGTAGGAAGATTGTTTAATATCCCCCTTTGAAGTAGTAATGAAAAAACATCTCAGCAGTTGGAGTGCATTATAACCAGCAACACCAGCATCAATCCATACCAATACACTATATATGCCAATAATTAAAACAAATGATGACTTAATTAGTTTCAATATTTAATTAACTTTAAAAAGAAAACAATGATGCAATATGATGCCTCTGAATATAAATTACAATAATAACATATCCGGTTTACGTAGTCGCGCAAATAAAATCTGAAGAGAGTGGTGTGTATATATGTTGTCTTATTTCTGTCTTGTGAAGGGGGAGACTTTTTTTTTTTTTGGTTTGACTAAATAAGTAACTTTCATATTACATATTGATATACATTTGATGCATAGCACATTGAGATTGAGATTATAATATAACAATAAGCTATGTTGCAAAGAGCCCTTTGAACAAAGAAACAGAAAAAATAAATGAGAACGTTCTCAGAGACAAATCCAAAATTTGAATTTTATGGAATCACACGAGTTCAGGATTCTACTATAATTCAACGGATTCGAAATTATATTGGGTTATTAAAAATACATATACAAGATATGAACGAAAACTACTGGTTCAGACGAACCCGTATAGCTAAGGCACTAGGTCCAGACCTCAGGTCATGGAATAGAGCTTACAATGACATCGAATAAAATTAGAAAGCTTCCCATCGTTTCAATGAGAATCTGTTTTTCACCATGCATTTTTCCAGTGAAATTGTTCAAAGGAAAATGGGTGGAAAATGCATATTTTATAACATAAATTTCTCATTGATTTACAGTGAGAAAAACCTCAGTATAATAATAGAAACTCACCGCAAGGCATCCAAATATTTGAAGCTGGCTTTTATGTGGACAGTGTAGAAGACAACTTTAGTTTGAGAATCAAATCCAACAAGACAAGCAACCAAAACCAACACCAAAGTTGCACAAAGCCTCAATAAAAACTCTTTTCTCACAATATCATCCATGTTATTAATTATACCATATGATATTCAAGTTTTTTTTGTTTCCAACTGATGGAAAATATGAAGGCAGATCTAGCTAGCATATATAACATACTTGCTGTATCTTTCGAAATCATTAATGTTTCAATTAATTATGTTAGTTGTGAGTGTAGGGTTGGGGGGGGGGGGGATAAAGTTCTGGTTTGTAAATGGTACACGTGATCAAGAGGGGACCTCATGTGTCAAATGTAGGCCAATTAAAATTAAATGGTCCATGCACATTCCTAAATGATCAATTACCATATTTTTCACGACCACGGTAGTGTTCTGGCCAGTTTATATGCAATCTCACATCATTAGTTAATAGTCATTATATATATATATCAAATGGAGTAGTACATAATTTTATTTACCAAATAATCTTAAACATATACAAAATCACCTAATTAATAGTATTTTTTTTAATCTTAGCTAGAATTTGAACACTATTCTCAAAAATTAGAACTCATTTCATTAGTGCTACTCACTAATGCTACTCTCTCTATAGTGCTACTCTCTAATGCTACTCTCTCTATAGTGCTACTCTCTAATGCTACTCTCTATATATACTCTCTCGAAATTATTTTATTTGTCACATTTTTTGTTTACACATTCCTTAAGAAAAATATTAAGTAGAAGATAATTTGACTAAATTATCCTTATTTATTACTCCTTTCAATTGAATACTTTTTTCTTTTGTATCACATTAATATCTCTCTATATTTATGATTAAAGGTAAATGTGAAAACATACAACTAATTATGCCTTGGTTGTCTAAAATGATAAGTATTATGGACCAACTATTTTTTAGCAAGGATGAAAAGTAAAGTGGTCCGGAGGGAGTATGACTATATATACTCCTTCCATTTCATTTTACTTGGCCCTGTACTTAAAATAGATATTTTAATTTACTTGGCTATTTTCGCAAATCAAGAGAATTTTATTACTTCTTTTTCATACTACTCTTAGTATTAAATAACTATATAAAGTAGTACTAATCAAATTTAGAGTTTTAAAGCATTATTAATAAAATTAGTTTAATAAAATACGTTTCAAATTAAAATTTTCGTAAGAGATATGTCAAATCAACAGGGAGCAAGTAAAATGAAACAGACTAGTTTAAAGTGATTGGAAAATGGAGTAAAGGATTGCCTTGTTTTTTTTTCCATACTTGGTCCAAGATTATTCCCTTTTGGTTGACCCAAGCAAAAGAATGGAAAATTGGGATTTGGTTATAATTAGCTCAAATGTGACTTCTTTGCTCGGTTTCGGTTGCTTGACTCAATAATGGCCCTTCAAAGTCATTGACTTCATATTTAGGGAACGGTTGAACTCCTTTTTTGACCTCCCTCACCGGATCACTCTCTCAGAGAGAGAGTGAGGTGTGAAAGTAATAGCCTTATGTTATGGCCGCCCCCCGACTTACGGCCTTTACGCTACTACTATTGTGATGTGAACGGTTCAAATTGATTGAATCTTTCTCAATCATCCTAGCCGGAACTTGTATGCAGCACTTGTACGGAGCATTTCCCAATTGTTTGGACCAGCATGTCTCAATGCACATAATGTCACTTAATCAAACACATGGTATAGGGTGGGTGGAATTTAACATACGAATTAACACCCCTACTTGCACCCTTTTGTAGCGGACCACCCTTAATTTTGAGAGTGTTAGATTTCCGTTCAATGTATGTTGATGCTACGTCACTCGAGTTTTTCAAAAATGTTATCGCACTCAATTCAGATCTTTAAAATATGTACCATCATAGGAGAATTTGATATGCACTCATCGACATTTAAAGAGTCTGAACAACATAGCGTAAATGAGGTAAGTTATCATAATTAATGTTTCTATCTTTTATATATGAAAGTCTAATAAGATTCCTTGTTCATTATTTAAAATAAGTAACTTCTACAAAAGCACCATTTATCTATATCTCAAAAGCTAAATTTCTGGCTAAAAACTAAATTTCTGGAAAATTTAGTTACCAACACACATATGCAGCCCAAAAAAAAATGTAGAATCAGCTCAATACACCTTAACCCACCTAAAAAGTAGCTAGAGATCCTATTTGGTAAAAGCACAAATTTCATAGCAAAGCCATTTATAATCAAATGCGACTTATAAATCGCATTTATTAAACGTAAACTTGACTTATATTCAACAAATACAACTTATAAATCGATTACTGCGTGCATTTATAGGAATTTGTGCAATTTATTCTTACTCATCTTGTAAGTTGTTTTTATTGCAAATCCGTGAGCTACTGAATTACTCAACTACTAAAAACATATAAAACAAAGTGCTTAACTATTACAGCATTAAGTATTAATTGAAAGGACAAGAGAAGAGATAAGATAATAATTAATTTCTTCTTGATTTGATAATTTTCACTAAAGCAATGTGTACTTGAAGAATTAATTTTGCAACTGTTAGAAAAGTATATAAATAAAGACTGAATATATTAACAAACATTTAAATTAATCAATAAATTTCGTTTAGACATTTCAAATTAAGCATATGAACACATGATAAAGTGTTCCATTTTCAGTTCAATTTTTTTAAAAAAGATCGACGCGTCTTCTCAAAAGTCTATTATATAAATACCTAAATTAACCATATAAAATGTATCACTTACTTTATTTATATGTTTTAAATTTTCAGATTTACTGAAACTAATGTATATAATTAAGGAGGCGACTATGTAATAGATATTTAAGAATACGCTCAAAATAACTTTTAAAATTTAACTTAAAAATGTCTAATAAAAATATTTAATTAGCTTGCAAACTTATATTTTCGCTGATATATCAAACGTTTTTAAAACTTATTAATAAATTTTACCTAAACACTTAAACTATGACAAGTTTGTACAATAAAAAAAAGATTATCAAATACGGGAACAACATAAATAAAAATCGACGCAAGCAAACACTCTCATACGTCAGTACTACTAATAAAACAACAATAACATATCCAATATAATTTCATTAATACTAACATTCAACGATTATAATACGTACATAATACTTTCGACTTCCAATATTAAAAACCCAAGCATAGAAATATTACAACACTCCTCCCTTGCCACTTAGACCACAACATAAATTAAAGAGGATATTAACATAGACTATTTTTTCTACCTTAATTTTTTTTTTTCATAATTTTCTACATACATACATTAATTAAGTAGCACTACATTCTATAGGAAACCCTTGAGGAAACCTCTTAGTATCAGTACAATAATTATATATCATATATTTTTGTTGCACCCTTCTCAACTTTTCTTCATTGACAGGATCCAAATTTTCTACTAAAAATTTGCAAGATGAATTATTATTATTGCAAATATTAGCATTGAAATTTCTGTAAGAGGCAGTAAATGGGGCTTGGGCCCAATCAGTTTTAATAAGCCCACCCATTGTGGCCCATTCATCAGCATTCCATAAACTTGAGTAAAGTTTCATTGCTTGTGATTTTGGAAATGCAACTCCTATGTTTTCCAAGTTCTTGAATTCCCTTATTGGTACATTGTCCACTGAAAATCTGGAAAAAAAAAAATTACAACAATTTTTCACTATCAGATCATCGAAAAGATAATATATTAAAATACAGTACCATTTAACAACTCTCTAATTTTAATATTCACGTGACATGTTTAAAATCACAAAACTAAAATCAATATCTTTAATTTAAAACTATAAGATATTAAAAATCATTTTTTACTTTCTTAAGATTCATGCCAGGAAAGTTCCATATCACGTCAAACAAATTGAAACGAGAGTAGTAACTTGTTAAAAATAATAATGTTTTAGTACTTACACAACAGTCTGTGGATTCCAAAGGACAGAATAAGTATGAAAATCAGCAGTAGGATCAAACCACAAGTGAAATTGTTGCTCTCTTTCACCTTTGCCTTGTGTATACACATTTGTATGTAGTGTATATGGCTCTCCACTCAAATTCCCAAGAAACTCAAAATCTATCTCATCATGATTTGATCCTTCTGATGACAGCTAAAATCCAAAACAAAAACAAAAAACCCACATCACAAACATAACAAATAACATAAATAACCAATTTTCTTGAAAAAATAAATAAATTGTAACCAAAAAAAAGAAAGAAACCCACATCACAAACATATCAAATAACATAAATAACCAATTTTCTTGATTTTTTTTTGTTTTTGTAACAACAAAAAAGAAAAACCCACATCACAAACATATCAAATAACACAAATAACCAATTTTCTTGCAAAAGTTTTTGTAACTACAACCAGATAAACAACCCCCACATCACAAACATATCAAATAACACAAATAACCAATTTTCTTGAAAAAAAAAATTGTAACACAAAAAAATAAAATAGTTACATAGTAAGCAGTGACAGTGCCAGCAGAATTCCCAGGGACTAATTTGATTTGCATATCAATTTTTCCAAACAAGTATTCCTTCTTTGATTGAAATCCAGAACCTGAAGTATTATCAAGTGTAAGAGTAAGTATTTCCCCATTATTTAATATTTTTCCCCTTCCATTTCCCCATGTAATATCAAAATCTTGATTAAGATCACTAGCAGAATATTCAACAACCACACAACTTAAAAGTAGTACTACTAGCAAGGTAATTCTAACACTAAAGGAAAATAAAGAAGCCATTTTTATTTTTTTAGTAGATATATTTTACATTTTTTTTGAGAAATAATTTTGCATTTTATAGAGGAATTTTGATGGAAAGAGACAAAATTGTGTCCAGAAAGGGTGGTTCAATGAATGACATCTGAAAAAAGGAGAGTTGTAAACAGCTTGCAATATAGTATAAATTGTAGTAGATGAGGAGATAAAGGTAAGTTTTTGTGAATATAAAAATGGTTAGAATTAATTAAACATATATAGCTCGGTTTGTTCATTACTTCAAGAGCAAAGTGCTTTTTATATTTTGAATGAACACTACTAATGAAAATAGAAATTAACAATGAATAAATTCTGGAATTAAATAATAATAATAATAGATTATCGATGTACTATTAAAAAAAGAATTAGTTATCAACAATTTTGCGATAAAATTCATAGCTAATTTTAAGTAAGAACTTGGAAGATAATACATTTAATTTTAAAATGGCATGTAGCCAAAGAATTTGGTGCGTGTGGGAGATATTTTATTTTTAACTAATCTCAAAAAGAATAATATATTATAACAAAGAAAATAATATTATTCGGCTCTTAAAGTATTTTTAAGTCACTCTAACCCAACTTTTTTTTTTTTAAAAAGAAAATAATTTGTTTACAAAAATGAATCAATATTCATTGTCAATGAAGTATTCCTTTCGTTCTTAAATAAGTGATCATTTTAGATTGATCATACCCTTTAAGAAATCGCTTACTCCTATAAATAAAAGATATTTTTACTTTCTTACCCTTAATTAAATTATACCGTATATTTAACGTGATTTTTTCTGATTAATAATTTTTAATTATATAAATAAAAATAAATTTTAAAAAATATGATCAATTTATTTTTAAAAATTTAAATAATTATTTATTTAAAAATAAAGTAAAAATATAAAATGATCAATTATAAAAAAAAGAGAATACATTCTGGAATTGGGAAGAAATGATAGGTTTGGTGCCTAGTGCCGACTGCCGAGTGATCATTTCCCCTTTTTTGGTAAATACTTCCTCCGGTCATTTTTATTTATTCAGTATTAATTGACACACTTATTAAAGAGTAAAAATAAAATAGTATTTTTATTTATTTTTAAATATAATAAATTTAATATTTTAAGAAATATATTAAAAAATGACTACAGTTATTAGCAAGAATAAATTAAAAATTAAGTAATAAATTATTTCTTAAATTTTTTAAATTAAATAATTTTCTGATGTAGTGATGACTCATCAACAATTTTTTTAGCTACGTGTCATCCCTTGTGACCTTCTTGCCTATCTAGGTCATCATGTGAATTCTATAAATTAAAATATGACAACTTAGAGATTTCTGTTCGACGATTTGATTGGACCTAACTTTATAAATGGATTAATATATAGCGTAAAGTATTTCTTCGAATTAACGATTGGACCTTACATTTAATGGAAATTCACGTGGACACATTGGTATTGTTTCATCTGTTCAATTTATTTGTCACATTTTAACTTGACACACTTATTAAAAAAATAATGATTAACATAATTATTTTATGATATTATCTTTATTAATTGATATTTAGTATTATATTTTGAAAAATAATTTGACAAATAAATAGTTAATGCTTACAGTAAAATATAAAAAATAATAATTATCTTTTCTTAATATGTTAAAAATAACAAAATGAATTTACTTTTAAAATAGTGAACTGAGAGAAGCTAAATTTTTTTGCAAGTTTATCAAAAACAACTTCAGACATGAAAGTTGGAGTAAAAGTTATAAAAAATTGTGTTTAAAATTATAAAACATATGTCGGTCAACATGATTGAACTTCAGTCACATATGATTAATGTGGTCAAGCATTTCTTACATGCACTTTAATCATATATAACAAAAAAATTTCAAACGATTTCCACCGATATTTAACTTTTTCAAACACATCTTTCATATCTTCTTCGTGTTGGATGACCTTCATTAAGATTTTTGATCTACCTTCAAAGCCTAAATCTATCTTTTTAAATAGCTAATGCCTAGATTAAGTCTCAAGAAAAGGACACTTCAAGTAATTTTATTTGAAGTTGTCAGAGTCTAAAGTTAGTTTTAACAAAGTTATTACAATGATCAATGTGCTATAATGAAATTTTTTGTCTAACGTTTGGACTAACAATCCCAAATGTTTGAAGTTTGTTTGGTAGCCCAGAAAGTTTGATTTTAACATGGCAAAGTTGGACCAACAACTAAGATGGATAAAATAGGAATTAGAAAGCAAAGTAATTTTTGGTAATTATTTGAATTTCTAGCGGTCAATTCAAAGAAGTGCAAAATAGAAAAACAGACTATAATTATAATTTACCTATTAAAACAAACATTAAAGAAGCTTAACAAAGTCTGAATCAAATTAAACTTCATTTATTACAAAACTCAAAACAAAAAAAAAGACAAAAGAATTACTACAATATGCACTGCAATGGTCATATTCATGTAGCATTACATTTTATTACATGATCCTATTTCAAACTTTATTATATGTGAAAATGAATTTCATAAATTACAAGGGGAATATAATAACTAATTCCCAAGATTGATAAAACTTTGTTGTTCAGACTCTTCAAAAAATATCGACCGCAGATGTGTGTAAAATTCTCCAGAAATAGCACATGTTTGGAAGGTCCGACATGAATACACCAATATTTTAGGAGAGTCTGAAAACCTAGAATTAACTAGTTGTAGAGTTGAAAGTGCATTCTAGAGGAAGGCCTTGAGGGAACCTATTAACATCATTACAATAATTATAAACCATATAATTCTTTTGCACCCATTGTAACCTAGCTTGGCTTGTTGCATCAAGTTCTTGATAGAACCATGGCTTTGTTGAATTTGTAGTGCATGATGATTTTCCAAATTCCCAAACACAAGCATTATTGTCTTTGAAATTTCTAAAAGAAGCTATGAATGGGGCATTTGACCAATTTGTTTTAACAAGTCCACCCCTTGTGGCCCAATCATCTGCATTCCATAGACTTGCATACACCCTCATAGGTTGGGTACTTGGGTAAGGTAGCCCACTTGACTTCATGTTCTTGAACACTCTTATTGGTGTGCCATCCACATAAAATCTACAAAAAATGATAAAAAAAAAACATACATACAATATAGTCAATTTGTGAATGAAAAAATAAAGTAAAATTTTCAAGAATCAAAGATTTATTTTAACATGTTTCAACTTTTCATTGTGTTTCTAACTTCCTTGTTTATATTATGAACTTTGTTCTAGTGGCCACTAGAGGAAAAGTGGCTATTAGGGAAGGAAAATGGTCACTAAAAGTTTGATTCTGATCCCTAAAAGTCAATAACAACCAAAAAATCTAATCGCATCGCCACCCATCGTTATATAGGTTTCACCGCAAAAAATCAATAAAGACTAAATTTAATGACTGATCTTAAAAGCTAGATTTGAGAAAAGATAACTAATGCCTTGATTTCCTAAAACAACACTTATTTAGAATCAAATATAATTAACTAAAACAATGTATAAAATGAACCGGCCGGAATTAATAGTAGTATATATTGGTCATTTATATAGGAATTGTCGAAAATAATAATTAATAAGTCAATATTAAGATAAAGTTAAATTTGTAGAGCTTTAGGGTGGAAAAAACAAGAGATATAACTTCATATGGTTTTGTATATTTTGAGCTTTGGATTTATAGAGGAGTAAGGATCGTATAGTTGCTTGTTAGAGTTATACAGATATATTTGTAATACATGATGCTAATACACAAATTATTTATAAAGGTATTAATTATGCGAGTGGTGATTATACTTACATAATTGTTTGGGGATTCCAAAGAATGGAGTAAGTATGAAAATCAGCAGTGGGATCAAACCATAAGTAAAATTGTTGTTCTTTGTCACCTTTGCCTTGAGTATACACATTTGTGTGAACAATATAAGGATCTCCACTAAGGTTTCCCAAGAATTCAAAATCTATCTCATCATGTGTTGCCCCTTGTGATGATAACTACATTGAAAATTGATATAAAAAAGAAATTCTTAGAAATCATATGATATTAAAAAAAAACATATGATTTTGAATGATGCATCACTAGTAACCATAGTATAATAAAAAAGACTATACAAAAGTTGAACTTTAGACGTAACACTTACATAATATGTCGTAACTGTACCAGCTGAATTTCCTCGCACGAGCTTAAGTTGCATATCAATCCTTCCAAACAAAAATTCTTTCTTGGATTGAACACCAGAACCAGAGGCTTTGTCAAGGGATAGGGTAAGAAGTTTGCCATTGTTCAAAACTTTTGCCCTACCATCTCCCCATGTAACATCAAAATCTTGATTGAAATTATTAGAAGCCAAACTATAATAGTGCAAAGAGAGTAAGACAAGAAAGAACAAACATTGAGCTAATGAAGAATGAGAAGCCATTGAGTAATTGGTTCTTGATTTGTTTTTTCACAAGTCAAAGGTTGTATGTAACTTTGTATCCACATAGGCTACTATATATATATAGGGATGAAAAAGTTGTTGGGACCAAAAAGAAAGTTCTTAGAAATTGGAGGGGTCATTTTGGTTTATGGAGTAGGACAGCTGGCAAATAGTTTTACATCCACTATAATAGTGGGTGGTCCCTATGTATCTGACGTGGCTAAATTTGATGGTTTAGCAAGTTCATAAGATAGTTTAGTCATCATTACACAAGCCAGCCTAGACTCTCGTTATGCGCGATATAAAAAAAAAAGCCAAATTATAAAGATTTATTGTACGCAGACTTACCTTGTATTTCTGCGAGAGGCTATTTTCACAACTTTAAATCCATGATCTCCTGATCACATGAAAATAACTTTACCGGTTATTTAAAGCTCCTCTTCTTAGTCATCATTACACATCATCATGAAAACAAACTACAAACTCTTGTTAAAGTTGACACGGTTTTAGACTTCTTATAGTTTTCTTGGAGAAGATAAACACCTTTTCTTGTGTCATTAAGTGATAAATTTTACTTTTTAAAAAAAGTCTAATTAACCATTTTATATATTGTTTAGAGGTAGTTCATAGATTTTGAAATTGGATTCTTAAGGAAAAATGGAAAGAGAAGGGATAATGTGATAGTAAGAATCAAACTTATACCTATCGTGTGAAAAGCTTCATTAATATTACAAGGCCACCGAGAGTCATAATGAGATGAATATGATTACTCCACCTTCAGATATTTTGAATTCGAGTTTTAATTAAGCGTAAAAAAATATATTGGTAGGAACTCTTCTCCCTTTAATTAATTAATGGGCATTACACACTGTTAATCTTGATTAATTGAAATCTCAAAACGTATACCGAATATCGATTGGAAGTCAAAAGAAAAACTTGAAACCACAGACTAGGTCAAGATTTACAAGTCGTAAACATAACTTTACCTACTAATAGATAGGTTGGCAAAACTAATTAAGTGCTTATCTAACAAGGTAAAATTAAAGGACTTAATCTAATGGCTAATATCACTCTTCACCTACCTTTTTCTTTTTCTGTGGATTTTTTTTAATATTATGCACTAATATGTAGGAGTTGCACAATCAGATGGACCTGTCATTTTATGAGATTATTACTAGAATATTTTTTATATATATAAATTTTACATTAAGAAAGAAGTATGATAATATAATTTATAAATATCCTCATTTTACTATTTGTATTTGGAATACTGATTAAATAATAAAAGTTTATTGAATGAGTATTTCAAGTGAAACAACGGGTTTTAGAAAAAACAATCTAGCTACTTTTTATTTGAAATTCATATATAAATACAATTTCAAATATTATTTCTCAATTTTATTTCAACTAGATATTGATCAAACGTCTACGAAATGCTTTGAACTTGAATGTACTCCAAGCCGAGCATTATTTCTATTTAGGCAACATATTGGGATTTGGGATAAAGTGAAATATTTATATAAATATATATTAAAAGATTAAAAAATATTTTACAATGTTGATACAATTTCCCCCCACACTTATTAATGTATTGATCATATCTATGGGAGTTATATATGCAAGTGGGAAGGGGAAAACTCTAGGAAATCCTATTGGCTCATGTAGAAAATTCTAAAAACCAATGAATAATATTTCTTTTTCTAGTACATCCCAATTTGCTTTCTAATTGAAGAACCATATATTATATTTCGGATTTTACTAGAAAGATCTTTTCATTCTTCATTCGTCAATGCAAACAGCTAGAATAATGTTTATACAAATTGGTTCTCAAAATGAATGATAACTTTCAAGTGCTACTTATAACTTCTGTTTCTATAAATCGCGATTCTCAAATACGACTTGTAAACTTGTAATCATATTTACAATAATATTTATGCAATGTTCATGTATGTTACAATAATGGTCAACGAAAACAGCAAATTGGTTCTCAAAATGAATTTGGAAAGTTCCTCCATAAGTTATCGAATTCTAAAAAAAAAAAAAAGCGTTTTTGAGAATGCAGAATCGATGCAAAAGGAAGAATCGAGGATTGATAATTTTCAAGTGCGACTTATAAGTTGTGTTTCTCAAACACGTCTTGTCAATCACATTTGTGCAACTTGTAATCATTTTTGAAATACTCAAAGTTCTAGGCCTATCATGGCCTAAACTAATGACTTTTAATTTCTAAAACGGGACCAAAATGTTCCCTCTTTCTTTACTCGTAGGAATTTAAAACATATAACTCTCAATCGATAACAATCTACAATAGAACTCCATATACTGTTTAAAAATAAGAAAAACTTTTGGAAAATCCCAAAATACATAATTAAATTTATAATGTTCCTATTGTTATTGAAGCTTGCATTCAGGAGCAGGACCTTTTGGAAATCTCCACTTATCATTGCAATAATCATAAATCATATGTTTTTTCTGCAAAGCTTTCATTCTAACTCGACTTCTCCTGTCTAAATCGTATGTTAACAATGCGTTGTTCATTGAAGGAGGAGAATCGATATTGCATGAAGACGTGCTAGTTAATCTCGAATAAATGCAACCTTCATAAGTGAAATTTTTGTAGGACGCCACGAAGGGTGCCAATTTCCAATTGGTTTTTATACGACCACCTTGTGTAGCCCAATCATCTGCATTCCATAGACTTGAGTATAGTCTCATTGGTTGGTATTTTGGATATGTAACACCAATTCTCTCTGCATTTCTGTATTCTCTAATTGGTATGCCATCAACATAGAATCTACATTCAAAAATAAGAAGAAATCCCATATGAGAATCTTGGAAATTAAGAATATTCTTTAACTAATTCCATAGAAGATGTTAATACTTCTTTGGAAAGAAAATGGACTTTGCGCCTAATTCAATTCCAAACGTTAGCTCAGGAGGTGAGAATTGCTCAAGATCGTATAAGGAGACTGATGTGTGACTACTAACACCCTTCCCCCTCCTAGCATGCTTAGGCTTGGCAACTAGAACGTGGATAAGATAATATGAGGTACCCAACATCGGGTGAAAACAAAACTTGAGTGGGTATGACTATGATACCATGATAAGAAAATGAATCTTGAATCTAACTCATTCTCAAAAACTAGCTCAAGAGATGAGAATTGTCCAAGACCATATATAAGGAGACAAATTATCATCCCATCCACTAATAGGGCTCTATATTAACAAGTTCTCTTTATATTTGAACTTCATTCCTCAATCTACTGATTCCTTCGATCATATGCCTCCCCAAATGACAATAGCCAAACCGCGTTCCCTTAATGCCAACATATTGCTCCTTGACTAAAGATGTTCAAGATATTGACGAATACCACATGTGATTTAGATGTGTTCTTTGTCATGGATTGACCAAGGATTAAAGAATTGTCTTCTCTTAGAGATACTATTTCACCAAACGAGTCGCAAATTGGTCAAATGTTATTACTAAGTACCAACTAATTTTGCTGATGATTAGGCTAATCAACTAGCTTAGATATACTTGAAAGAAATGTAAAGCAAGAAAGTTAATAATAGTATACTTACATAATACATTTTGGATTCCAAAGAATTGAATAAGTGTGGTAATCTGCAGTTGGATCAAACCACAAAAAGAATTGTTGTTCCCTGTTGCCTTGGCCTAGAGTGAAAACATTAGTATGAAGAGTATAAGGATTCCCTGTTGAATTCCCCAAGAATTCAAAATCTATTTCATCATGCTTGTTCCCTTGTGATGATAGCTACAACAAAGACAAAAAAAGGTATAAAATAAGTATCTATGCAATTTTGATCCGGCCGTCAATATTCACAAATTTATGATAATTGTTAATTGTTTCACTATGTATTTAAGCATATATTGTGTTAAGTTTGTACTGTTACTTCATAGTTGATGATAACATAATCTGAAAAATTATCCAAATATATCAGACTTCTCACATAAATAGATCGATAAGACACATTTCAGTAGATTGAAGGTTAAATATGCTTAGTTGGATATCACATGGACTAAAATCATAATATACCAATAATTGAAGGACCAAAAGTATAACATACTTCACTATGTAATTAAGCATGTGTTGTGTTAAGTTTGTCATGTTACTCCCTAGTTGATGATAGAAATAAATTCGAAAAATTGTTCCAAATATGTCATACTTCTCATATAAATGGACCGATAAGACACATTTCAGTTGAATGAAAGTTAAATATGCTTAGTTGGATATCACATGGACTAAAATCATAATATATTAATAACCAAAGGACCAAAAGTATAACATACTCAAAACAAAAAAAAGTAGAGCTCTTTCAAGCGAATGTTAGTAGAGAGGACTTACGTAAAATGTAGTAACAGTGCCAGCAGAGTTTCCAGGGACGAGCTTAATTTGCATATCAACTTTGACAAAGAGGTACTCTTTTTTGGACTGGAAGCCTGATCCGGATAGCTTGTCTAAGGAGAGTGTTAAAAGCTCTCCATTTTCAAGTATTTTCCCTCTGTCATCTCCCCATGATACCATAATGTGTTGGTGAAATGTACCATTTTCTAAAACTACAGGAAGGCTGCACCCATAATAAGAGAAACATAAGTCTTGTTATACATGTTCAGTCAGAGATGAAAAAAGATTGTGTACCTTTCTTCATGTTCTGGTGATTTGTTGGGGTTCACTACGATACGATTAGGAGTGTTTTCCAGGCTACGACGGGCTGAACTAAATGACTGAGATATGAGTACATCTACCTGCAATTAATTAATTATTGGAATTAATATTTAAAAGGTTTTTTTTTATAAAATCTCGACAAAAAAATAAGCGAAAGAGGATGAAAATTCATAAGGCGAGCGTTAAAACGTAAGCACAAGCTACTTTCACGGACACATAAAGAGAGAGAGAGAGAGGGGGGAAGAATGTGATTCCCCAGATATTGTGACAGCTAAAAAAAGTTGTTACAACTAAAAAGATAATATGTAGCTAGATATTCGATAAAATTGGAACGGCCATTAAAAAAATATATTGAGAAGAAAAAAATTCACTTATACACAATCATAGAGAAGTAAAACCAGAATTATCATATTGATTGAATTTTCATTGTCAATACATGTTAAACCTCTATTAGAAAAACACAAATTTTCGACGGACGTTCTTGTCAAAAATCATCAAATCATCGGAAATATTTCCCACAAGTCAATTTCGACGAATTACATAAAAAAAACACGGAATAAAATGCAGCCAAAAACATTTCTCGACAAGTCAATTTTCGATTGGTTCTATCGAAAGTGTTCTCTTTGGAACTTCATAGTGAATATTGATCAACAAAACGATACAATAAGAAATGTTCCTATCGAAATATCACCAGACCATCAAACATTCCTATCAGAATATCATAAGATAACTAGAAATATTTCCGACTAGTCAATTTTCGATGGATTTCGTTGGAAAAACATTGATCAAGATTCATGAAGGACTATATATATATATATATATATATATATATATGCAATATTTGAGATGATAATTAAAGAAATAAGGAATTAGGACATACCTTGAAGACAAAAAAAGCAGCAATTAAGAGGAAAACCAAGTATGGAAGAGAGGACCTAGACCTTGGTGAATACCTTGATGAAAATAATGCCATTATTCTACTAATTTGATCTTTGAAAAGTACTCTTGCATCCTTGTTTTTGTGTATTACTCGTAATATAATCTACAAGCAAATGGAATACTTTTGTTCATTGATTAATATTTTTTTGGGAAGATTCTTCTTTGGTAGTGGTAACCAACTATGTCCATTCCTTCTTTCTTGCTGGCTTCAATCATTATCACTTAATTTTTTGTGGTCAAATATTCATATTTTTTAATATAAAATTGCATCTTCTTTTATGATTTAATAATTATTTTGTCTCATTGTTTTAATATTTTTTTTCTTTACAACATGGAATATGCTATCGGTGGATATTTAATAGTAATAATTAATTGCACCGCATCTCTTCCACATCATGACAACAATTTTTTTTTTCTTTAGTTATTGAGTTAATTAATTAATAGCAAATTTAATTAGTTCTTGAGATATTTGACTAAGAGAATTTAACCTTATTATTTGGAATGTGCACTTTTGGTCTATTTAGTTATGAATATTGGTGCTTAGAGGACAAGCCAGATGCAACATAGCGACAACGGGAAAAGTTGAAAGTTTTATGAGAATGATGAACCTCGAACGTCGTGGAGGGTGAAACAAGACCGTCCGAAAAAAGGTCTTCTATCTACATATATGATTTTGAAAGTAGATAAACGAGATTAATGGCGGAGGACTGCGAACATCCGTCTCATGAAGTGCCAGGAAACCAAGCATTTCTCCGGGACTGTGCTCTCACGTGTTCGTGATTTAAATTTTAGAAATTCTTAACTATTTTACCGTCCTAATTATCTAAGTTCAATTCATATTAATTTGAGGATTATATGTATTTCTAAAGCTAGTCCAAATATAACTTATTTTCTATATATAGGGATCAAATATATTATTTTAATTAATTAAAGATTAAATATTTTAAATCATATATCATAAAGAACAAGATCAAAATTATCAATAATCGAGAGATCAAAAGTAATATTTTCCCTTAATTATTATTCTCATTTTGTTGTTGTCGGTGTGTGGGAAGTGGGAACTCATCCTCTTGCTTTAAACACGATAAAAACATTATTTTAATCGTGTTTGACTTTAATTAATATTAATTTCTACGTTGAAAAAAGATTAATATTTGTTGGTTGAAGAGTCCATTTTGATAGCTACACTACAAATAAGTTCCCACATGAAAAGATTAAAGTTCCAAAATGTCAAAATTTTGCTTTATTTCTATATTGGTGGGAAAGTAATATAAGATAATATTTCTACCTAATAAGATTCAACATATATATAATATGCACGTATAAATGAGATAAGGGCGTCTCAATAAAATTAGTGGTCTAAAACCACATTTCAATAAGAGGCATTAAATATATGCACATACACACAATAATAATAATATTTTAGAGTTTATTTTTTGTTCTTCCATGCTAATTGTGTTTAGTGTAGTATTTTTAAAAGACTTTAAACGTTTAACTTTTATAAGAGTAAGGATTAATAAAAGACTTTAAACGTTTAACTTTTATAAGAGTAAGGATTAATTCTAATTAGTAAAATGTTAAGATATTTGATTGTAATGCATTACCTTGGATGTTGTTATAAGACCTTTATTTATTAATAAGAATATTTGAATTGTTTAATTCAAAGTTCTAAAATATTTCTGATAAAAAGTAAATAGTTCTTCTTTCTTTCTTTTATTTAAATTTTTTACATTTTATTTTTTATTCTTTAATATTATTTTAAGTGAAATTATAATCATAAAATTTACTATTAAAATTTTTCTGGGCCTCAAAATGTTGTGGGCCTAAATCAAAAGCTTTACTAGCTTTATCCTTGAGCCACCCCGAGATTATAAATATAAACGTAAACAATGTAAGAAATTATCACACAATATAACATGTTATATGGATAACATATGCATCACTAATTTTGAGTATGATTTCCCAAGAGGTAGTAATCACTACATATACAGGAAATTCATCCTAAGAGTCTATACTAATATCTAATATCTAAAATCAAACCATAATTTCTAAAACTTAGATCTAACTAATCCTCTAAAAGCTAATCAATTGTGCTAAACCATATATGTTAGTAATCTCCCTTTGATTTACTACTCTCACCAACGACAAAGTTGTTCGTGTTATATTCTGGTAAATACATAGTAGAGTTATTCATCTCGTAATTATTCACAAGATACTGGTCAACACAATCCAATATTGGATCGCATTGGTCATCGATACTGCTCAATTTTTCATGCCCAAAACACCCAAGATAACATTCTTGCCCTGTATAGCTTCCACCAATACAAGAACCGAAGTAAGGAAGGCCAAATCCTTCGGTTTTCATGGTGTGATCATGTCCGATTGAGGTGTTTGTAGCACTCGTGGAAGAAATAGGTTCGATGAACATAGGTGGAGGAGCGGACTGGTGGTGAAATCTGCCATTTGTCGTAGATGTACCTTCACGAAAGACGCTAGTGCGATTGTTGAATTGAGGTACAAAATTTTGGTAGTCATATGCACTAGTAATGGACCATGGTGGCATGTTACAAAATGTTGGCATGTAAGAGCTTTGAGGGAAGTTAGAAAATGTCATGGGAACTTGAGGGTGAAATGTTGTTGGATGATTGTTGTTGGGATTACCTAACATGTCGATGCAGTTTGTGAGGCCGTTTCTAGTAGAGTCTTGACCTACAGCCTCGGGAAACGTATCATCTTGACTACTCAAATTTTCATTAGAGGATTCATGATGAACTTGCCCATCAGAAGTGTTTGGATCTTCATCAATATGTTCATGATGTTCCCTACTCCTCTTTCTTTGGGTGAACATAGTGTTATCCATATCTGTTTTCTTGTAAATCTTGCACAAAACCCATTCATCCAACTGCAAGAAGAAAAAAAATTAAACAAAGGAAAACCATTCACATACCATGGTTAATTAGGGCATGTACATAACAAAACATAACATAGTAAACGTGGAAGCAACTATTGATGCATGCATTAAGATAGACTATCTACAGGTATGATGGATACCCTAACATCGCTGACACTAACACGACAAATGACATAGTATTGTACTTGATAAACCAAATAAATAGACTAGGAAAAAGATTTTAAGTTACATATCCTTATAGTGTCACGATTTTTAAGTGACCTGATCGTGTAAATATTTGTTTGTTATACGAGCATTGCATAGTTAATTACGTACCGTCCAATCATCGACATCTCTTGCATCAATATCTGGAGTCCCAGGGAGTCTATACTCATGCATAATCCAATCAGTTTTTTCTCCTTTAGGAGCTTTACCAATGTAGTAAACTAAAGCTTTTCTCACTCCAATTACAGTCTCTTTATGATCTTTTATTTGTCTATCAGCTCCAGTAGCTTTCCAATATCCATTCCCAGCAGATCTGCTTGGTCTTTTTCCTTTTCTGTACTTACGATCTCTTGGCGTTAATATGTACCATACTTTTTCTTCAGTCGTTGGCTTAACATGCGCTGAGAGAAAAAAAGAATTTTTACACTATCAGTTAGTTATCTGTTACGTGACTTGATAATCTAACTTGTTACAAAGTATAGACGAAAATAGTATTTATGAACAAGATAAGATGTTAATTAAGTAATAAAGATAGTTATCTTAATTAAACAATCACGAGAAAAAAAAACACTAAACACTTGTACAAGAATACACTTAAAATCTTAAACCCTAGTCATCTTACACAAATTACATGAGAAAAAGGCACACTAGACACTTAAACAAGAAAAAAAATAAAACACAAGAAATTATAAACCCTAGCCATCTGTTAGGTGACTTGATAATCGATTGTCAGTATATAGAAGTTAAACTTTAACAAGTTGGACTTCTTGTTAGAAAGTATAGACGAAAATAGTATTTATGAACAAGATAAGATGTTAATCAAGTAATAAAGATAACTAGATATAAAAGGAAAACAAAAAATTGGGTTAAACTACCCCTTAAACAGGATTAGATTAACCTGAAATATTGTTAAAGTATTTACCAAATCAAAACCCTAAACCCTAGTTATCTTAATTAAACAATCACGAGAAAATTAAAAACAGACTAAACACTTGTACAAGAAAAATAATACACTTAAAATCTTAAACCCTAGTCATCTTAATCAATCACCTGAGAAAAATACACACTAAACACTTAAAAAACAAAAAAAATAAAACACAAAAAATCATAAACCCTTAAAACCCTAGTCACATCTTAAATAAAAACCAAACTTTATCATCAAGCCCAGAGGCGGATGCAGTCTTATAGCATCATGTTCATCTGAACTCAGTACTTTCGACGCTGAGTATAAATTTATCTGATCGAGACTATATATATGTACTTACCATTCATAAAATTCAAATAAAGTTGTTCTAACACGTTACGATAAAAGTTATTGACATATATACGATACATACCAGCAATCGTCTCGGGGTTGTACTTATAAATATTGAGCTCATAAATCTTATTAGGCTGCAATGGCAAATTATCCAACTTCCTCTTCAAATAATGTGTAACAAGCTCATCATCAGTAGGGTAAAATCGAAAACCCGGAGGGAAACTACTAATCAAAGCTTCAACTTCTTCAGCAGACTTAATTTGCTCACCATTACTATTATAGTTACTAAACTTAGCACTAATTGGGAGCTCATTTATATGATAAGCACTAATTAAGTTATTATCTTTACAGATATTAGCATTGTTTGTAGGAGATGAGTGATGGTTCTCCATAGTGCAATGGACTCTCAAAAGAAACCTAAAAAAAGTGAGAATTATTAGATGGAAGGCGTTAATTAAAAGTCTAATTGACAAGAAGAGAGTTATATATTATCAAAATGGGGTTTAGGAATTTTAATGGAAAAAGGAATTGAAGATAGCGAATTGTAGTTGAAGATAACTACAAATCATGTAGTATTTTCGATATATATATATCTTTAATTTGATTGGATGGAATATAGTTTGGAAGTTAATCCAAATCTTTTTTTATTTTTGTTTAAATGATTGGAAAATTAATTAAAACAAGAATACAACCCCCTTCCTATATTTGCGAATTAATAAGTTAAATAAATTCCTTATATAATGGACATTCTAGAATTGATCCTATTTTACAAAATTCTACAAATAAATATTGTGTATAATTTTCTGGTATTTCCGATATATCCTTCTAATTTAACGATTGGAGAATTTACCAAGATAATATCCTTGTAATTAGGGATGTTCACGGGTCAGTTTAAGTCGCTTATTGGTTAAAATTTCAAAATTAAATTAATTTAATTAATTTTTAAATTATTGAAATCAGATCAAACTAAATCTAATATACATTTATTGATTTGATTATTCTCGATTTTGATTCGATTATTAATCATATACAAAAATAAAAAAATAATTCATTCAAAAAGAAAAATCATAAGATTACCACATGAAATAGTGATGATCTCTAGAAACTATGAAATAAATCAGAACTTTGATTAAACCATAATTTGTTTACGATTATCATCTCCAAAGCATGATTATAAAGTATATACAAATAAATACAAAGTGCATCAGTGTAAATTACATCTGAAAATAAAAAATAGTTAGAACCTTTTCATATTCAAGAGCAATTACCAGAACCTTTTGCTAGACTTTTTATTTTGGGGATTTTCATAAAAAAAATATTTTTTTTTGATAAAAACATATATAAGATATTTAAAATTGTTCATAAAAAATAATATTATACATATATAATTTATTGATTTGATTCGATCATATTTTTGATTCTTTTTGAATAAAATCAAAATCAAAATAAATATTATCCGTTTTAAAAATAAAATCAAAACCAAATAAAAATTAATTTATTTGATTGTATTAAATCAATTTTACCCAAACCACGCAAAATTATCATTTCTTATTTTTGGCCTCATATCGAGTAAAAAAATCTATGTACGTTTTTTGAAAGCAATGCGCATTATTTAATGTCATCACGAACACTTCTGAAAACTTTGAGCATAATGGCCGGACATACATATCACAAAAAATTCATTGACTAACACACACGAAGAATCGAAAAATTACCATTTTCTGTTTCTGGCCTCATATCGAGAAAAAAAATTATGTACGCCTTTCGAAAGCAATGCATATCATTTAATAGGTTGTCATGGATGCTCCCAAAAAATTTAAAAAATGGCCGGGCACATATATCACAAAAAAATAATGGACTAACATACACGAAAATTGGAAAAGCACCATTTTCTATTTTTGGCCTCATATCAAGTAAAAACAACCTATGTACGCCTTTCGAAAGCAATGCACATCATTTAATAGGTCATCAAGGACGCTCCCGAAAAATTTGTGCAAAACAATTGCCGGACGCACATATCACATAAAATTCATGAATTAACACACACGAAAAAAAAAATTAAAAAATCACCATTTCTTATTTTTGGCATCATATCGAATAAAAAAATCTACGTACGCCTTTCGAAAGCAATACACATCATTTAATAGGTCATCATGAATGCTTTCAAAAAATTTAAGTGAAAAATGACTCGATGCACATTTCACAAAAAATTTATGGACTAACACACACGAAAAATTAAAAAATCACCATTTCTTATTTTGGTCTTATACTGAGTAAAAAAACTACGTACGCCATTCAAAAGCAATGTGCATCATTTAATAGGTCATCACGGATGCTCCCAAAAAAATTGAGCGAAAAAAAGGTCGGACGCACATATTACAGAAAGTTCATGGACTAACACGCACGAAAAATTAAGAAATTATCATTTCCTGTTTCCGGCCTCATATCGAGTAAAAATAACATATGTACGCCTTTCAAAAGCAATACACTTTATTTAATAGGTCATCACGGATGCTTCTAAAAAATTTGAGCAAAAAAATGACCGGACATACATATCATAAAAAATTCATGGACTAACACACACGAAAAATACAAAATCACCATTTCCTTTTTTCGGCTCAAATCGAGTAAAAAAACCTACCTACGCCTTTCTAAAGCAAAGCGCATCATTTAATAGGTCGACACTGACGCCCCCAAAAAATTTGAGCGAAAAAATAGCCGGACGCACATATCACAAAAAAATTATAGACTAACACACACAAAAATTAAAAAATAACCATTTCTTATTTTCGGCCTCATATCGAGTAAAAGAATTACGTACGATTTTCAAAAGTAATGCACATTATTCAATAAATCATCATGAACGTTCCCAAAAAATTTGAGCAAAAAAATGATTGAACGCACATATCATAGAAAATTTATGGACTAACACACGCAAAAAATTTAAAAAACTTCTTTCCCTGTTTCTGGCCTCATATCGAGTAAAAAAATTTACGTACATCTTTCAAAAGTAATGCACAGTATATAACAAGTCGTCACAGATGCTCCCAAAAAAATTGAGGGAAAAATGACCAGACACGCATATCACAGAAAATTCATGAACTAACACATACGAAAAATTCAAAAATCACCATTTCCTTTTTCTGACCTCATATCAAGTAAAAAAAAATCTATGTATACCTTTCGAAAGCAATGAGCATCATTTAATAGGTCGTCACAGACGCTCTTGAAAAATTTGAGAGAAAAAATAGCCGAACACAAATATCACAGAAAATTCATGGTTGAGCCCATTCTGGCCTCGCGGGGCGGGCCACACACGGAGAATTAAAAAATCACTATTTCCTTTTTCTGGCCTCATATCGAGTAAAAAAAACCTACGTACGTCTTTCATTTAATAGGTTGTCACGGACGTTTTTGAAAATTTTGAGCAAAAAAATGGTTGGACATACATATCATAGAATATTCATGGACTAAAACACACGAAAAATCACCATTTCCTATTTCTGGCCTCATATCGAGTAAAAAAATCTACGTACGCCTTTCAAAAGCAATGCGCATCATTTAATAGGTCGTCACGGACGCTCTAGAAAACTTTTAGCGAAAAAATCATCGGACGCAAATATCCCTAAAAATTCATGGACTAACACACATGAAAGATGATAAAAATTTATTTCCTGTTTTGGGTTTCATATCGACTAAAAAACCCTACGTTTGCCTCTCCAAATCAACGCACATCATTCAATAGTTCATCACGGACGCTCCTGAAAAATTTCAGCAAAAAATCGTCGAACGCACATATCCCAGAAAATTCATGGATTAACACACACGAAAAAATAGAAATGGAGATTTTTTTATTTTTTAATATGTGGCCCATGGATTTTGGATGATATGTGCACTCGATGATTTTTTAGTTAAATTTTTTTAAGGGAGTTCGTGACGATCTATTAAATGGTGCGCGTTGGTTCAGAGGGGCAAACATAAATTTTTTCGTGTCAAAATGAGGCTCGAAAGAGAAAATGGAATTTTTTATATTTTTTTGTGTGTTATAGTCCATGAATTTTGTGTGATATGTGCGCCCGGCTATTGTTTGGCCAAAATTTCTTGGGGGCATCCGTGACGACCTATTAAATGGTGTGCGTTGGATAGGAGGGTCAACCGTAAATTTTTTTGAGTCGAAACGATGCCCGAATCAGGAAATGAGGATTTTTTTATTTTTTCATGTGTTAGTCCATGAATATTGTGTGATATGTGCACCTGATGATTTTTTAGCCAAAATTTTTAGGAGAGTCCGTAAAGACCTATTAAATAGTGCGCGTTGGTTCGAAGGGACAGACGCAGGTTTTTTTTAGTCAAAACGAGACCCAAAACACGAAATGAGAAGTTTTCTATTTTTTCGTGTTTGTTAGTCTATGAATTTTGTGTGATATGTGGGCTCGACGATTTTTTGGCCAAAATTTTTTGGGAGTGTCTGTGATGACCTATTAAATGGATGCATTAGTTCGGAGGGGAAAACGTAAGTTTTTTTAGTCAAAATCAGGCTCGGAACACGAAATGAGGATTTTTTCATTCTTTCGTGTGTGTTACTCCATGGATTTTGTGTGATATATGCGTCCGATAATTTTTTGGCCAAAATATTTGAGGAAATCCATGATGATCTATTAAATGATGCGCGTTGGTTTGGAGGGGCAAATGTAGATTTTTTGAGTCGTATCGAGGCCCGAAATAGGAAATGGAGATTTGTTTTTATTTTTTTCGTGTATGTTAGTCCATGAATTTGTATGATATATGCGCCCGGTGATTATATTTTTTGACCGAAATTTTAGAGGGCCGTCCGTGAAGACCTATTAAATGGTGCGCGATTATTCGGAGGGGCAATCGTAGATTTTTTGAGTCAAAATGAGGCCCGAAACTAGGAAATGTTGATTTTTCTATTTTTTTCGTGTGCTATAGTCCATGAATTTTGTGTGATATGTGCGCCCGATGATTTTTTATTCAAAATTTTTTGGGGAGGCCGGTGATGATTTATTAAATGGTGTGTGTTGGTTCGGAGGGGCAAACATAGATTTTTTTGAGTCAAAACGAGGCCCAAAATAGATAATGGGGATTTTTCATTTTTACGTGTGTTATAGTCCGCGAATTTTGTGTGATATGTGTGTTCGATGATTTTTTGGCTAAAATTCTTTGTGGGCGTCCGTGACAACCTATTTATTGGCACGCGTTATTTCGGAGGGACAAACATAGATTTTTTCGTGTCGAAACAAATCCCGAAAGAGAAAATGGAGATTTTTTCATTTTTTCATGTGTTATTGTCCATGAATTTTGTGTGATATGTGCGCTCGGCAGTTTCTAGGCCGCAATTTTTTGTGGGCGTCCGTGATGACCTATTTATTGGCGCGTTTTGATTTGGAGGGGCAAACGTAAATTTTAACGAGTCAAAACGAGTCCCGAAAGAGGAAATGGAGATTTTTTCATTTTTCATGTGTTATAGTTCATGAATTTAGTGTGATATGTGCGCTCAGCGATTTTTTGGCTGAAATTTTGTATGGGTGTCCGTGACAACCTATTTATTGGCGCGCGTTGATTCGGGGAGGGGGGGCAAGCATAGATCTTTTTAAGTCGTAACGAGACCCGGAAGAGGAGATGGAAATTTTTTCTTTTTTTTCTCTTTTATAGTCTATGAATTTTGTGTGATATGCGCGCCCGACTATTTTTTTGCCAAAATTTTTTGTGGGCGTCCGTGACGACCTATTTATTGGTGTGTGTTGGTTCGGAGGGGTAAACGTTAAAAAATTTGAATCAAAATGAGGCCCGAAAGTGGAAACGGGAATTTTTTCATTTTTTTATTTATTTGTGGGAGTTCGTGACGACCTAATTATTGGTGCGCGTTAGTTTAGAGGGGCAAACTTAGGTTTTTTCGAGTCGAAACGAGGTCCGAAAAAGGAAAAGGGATTTTTTCGTGTGTTATAGTCCATGAATTTTTTGTGATATGTGGCCCCAACAATTTTTTGGCCAATTTTTTTTGTGGGTGTCCGTGACAGCCTATTTATTGGCGCACATTGGTTCAGAGGGGCAGGTGTAGTGTTTTTCGAGTCAAAACGAGGCCCAAAAGAGGAAACGGGAATTATTCTATTTTTTCGTGTGATATAGTCCATGAATTTTGTGATATGTGCGCCCCGCAGTTTTTTGGCTAAATTTTTTTTGAGGCGTCCATGAGGACCTATTAAATGATGCGCGTTGATTCGGAGGGACAAATATAGGTTTTATTGAGTCAAAACGAGATCCAAAATAGAAAATGAGGCTTTTTTTCGTGTGTGTTAGTCCATGAAATTTGTATGATATGTGCGCCCCACTATTTTTTGGTTGAAATTTTTTGGGGGCGTCCGTGACAACCTGTTAAATGGTGTGCGTTGGTTTGGAGGGGCAAACGTAGGTTTTTTGGAGTTAAAACGAGGCCCAAAATAGAAAATGGAGATTTTTCTATTTTTTTGGTGTGTTAGTCCATGAATTTTGTGTGATATGTGCGTCCGATTGTTTTTTGGCTGAGATATTTTAGGGGTGTCCGTGACGGCCTATTAAATGGTGGGCGTTAGTCCGGAGGGGCAAACATAGGTTTTCTGAGTCGAAACGAGGCTTTTGGGGGAGTCCGTGACGACCTATTAAATTGTGCGCGATGGTTTTGAGGGGTAAATGTAAGTTTTTCGAGTCGAAACGAGGCCCGAAATAAAAAATGGAGATTTTTTCATTTTTTCGTGTGTTAGTCCATGAATTTTGTGTGATATGTGTGCCCGGTGATTTTTTGATCGAAATTTATAGAGGCGTCCGTGACGACATATTAAATGGTACTCGTTGGTTCGGAGGGGAAACATAGGGTTTTTTTAGTCAAAATAAAGCTCGGAACAGAAAATAGGGATTTTTTTATTTTTTCATGTGTGTTAGTCCATTAGTTTTGTGTCACGAATTTCTTTTTTATGATCCTGAAACACAAAAATAAAATTTAAAAAAAAGTGACATCAATCATAGGCAAAGCTACGAGTATTGGTCACCAAGCAGTTTCAGATGGACCCACTAAGTTCAGGGTAAAACAAAGTCTGTTAATTTTTTTTATGAGAATCTATGGACTCACACACACGAAAACCTCTGAAAAATCGTGAAATCTTTTTTATGACTCCAAAACGCCAAAAAGCGAGAGTAATCATAGTAACACTAATGAATATTAGTCACCAAGCCACTTCAATGGACCCACTAAGGTTGGGTCAGAACAGAGTCAGACAAAAAAATTAGGGAGAATCAATGGACTAACACACACGGAAAATTTTGAAAAATCAGACCACCTTAGTGTCGTAAGTCTTAACATGTTCTACTCTGACCAAAAGGTAGTTAGCCAATTGGCCTGAAAACAGTATTGTTACCAAAAAGATCTATAAAGACCATCATTTTTGGCACTAAAAATGTCAATGAAGAGAGCAACAATAATGTAAGTTAACTAAATACTCAAATGCAAAATCAATCAGCATCCTTTTTATCATAAAAGTTCATATAGAATTCAACACACAGGTGTTCTTGAAAGCATATTTCCCTTGGGTCTGCAGACTAATACATTACATCTTGAAACAGATAAAGAGAGTGAGCACGATGGAGTTAACAATGAGAGCGTTAAAAGTGAATTTACTGTACAGGCTTCTGTACATGAAGAAAAAAAAAACAATCGAATTGATTAACCCCTCGGAAAATATACTGTCTAGCATCGAAACCTAATTACTTGGGCCTGCATCACCACGGCCTTGTGAATAGTTATTCAAATGGTCGATGGTTAAGTCTAAATGCCCTAACGTTTCGAAACCAGATTTTATTCATCTTCCAGTTCCACGAGCTGTGCACGCCTCTCAGCTGCCTTCTTTCGAACAAAGAAACCCCACCTCATTGCAGCCTTAATTTTCAGCCAACCCACAACAGCTTTTCCTGGGCGTGTGCGGTCCTCATCATAACCGAAACTAGGAGATGGCGAAGGCATGAAAGACGGGAAACCATATCCATCTTCAGGCACATTGACAGAAGCATGGCCTCCCATGCTGAAAAGTCTCAGCAAATGTTGCATATCATCATTCTCAAGAATTTCATTGCTTCTCATTCGAATTTCCTCCTCAGACAAGAATTCATCAACTCCCTTGTCCCTGTTGTGCGACCAGTCGTCAAAAGGATTAAGATTGGTTTGTGAGGTAATTGTCTGGAATGAAGATGATTGTGGAGGACCAAGAGCCAGGCCAACATTGTTATCATATCTCGTACTCTGGAGCTGATGACTGCTGGTTATTTGCTGCTGAGGCGCAAATGGAGTGCTCTCAAACTGTGAGCGGGAATTAGAATTCATCATAGAACTTTGGGTAGGCATCCTAGCAACCATGTTGTTATTATAACCTGAACCTGTTACACCAAATTAACAGATGACGGCATTATGACATTTATAGTGCAGCAGATAAGTTTGGAAAGAAAGAAAGAGAGCTCAACCACAACAGATCTGCAAGAGTCGAAGAAACCAAACTACAGACATGATAGGACCACAAATCATATCTCCCCCGCCCCTCTCCTTTCCGTTTTCTCCTCCAAAATCTCATTACACTGGTATCGCAAATTATGGAATTCCATTTTTACTTCTTTTGTACATTTTTTTTACAACCCTACATATGCCAAAAGGAAGTAAGCAATAATATAACTTCCTCTTCTTCTTTTTTTGGATTGAAAAAAGGGCAGCTTGGTGCGCTAAGCTCCCGTTATGTGCGAAGTCTGGGGAAGAGCTGTTTTTTTTTTGGGGATAGGTGTGGCGGTGTATGTTATTCGCACATGACATAGTACTGATTGACCATACGCATATTGGAGTTAATGATATGATGGAAGTGTGGAGAGAGACCCTAGAATCTACACATTACAGGTTAAACAGGACTAAAACAGAGTACCTGGAATGCAAGTTTAGTGATGTAATGCCTGAGGCAGAGGGGGAAGTGAAGATCGAGGAAGCGTCAAGTATCTTGGGTCCATAATTCAAGGAGACAGGGAGATTAACGATGATGTCGCACAGCGTATTGGACCAGAGTGGGTGAAATGGAAGGTCGCATCCGGTGTATTGTGCAATGAGAATGTGTCGCCAAGGCTTAAAAGTAAAGTTTTACAGAATGGTGATTAGACCAACACAGCTATATGGGGCAGAGTGTTGGCCAGTCAAGAACACCCACGTTCAGAAGATGAAGAAAGTGGAGATGAGGATGCTCAGATGGATGTGTGGGCATACTCGAGAGATGATTACAAACGAAGTTATACGTGGCAAGGTAGGAGTGGCATTCCACTAGGCTGAAATGGTTCGGGCATGTGAAGAGGAAGTGCAAGGATGCACCAGTAAGGAGGTGCGAGAGATTAGCCATAATAAGAGGTGCGAGAGGTAGAGGTAGGCCAAAGAAAAACGAGGAAGAGGTGATTAGACAGGACATGGCACAAGTTCATCTGACTGAGGACATGACCTTAAATAGCAAGGTATGGAGGTCGAGGATTAGCATATGGGTCTATAGGAAATAGGTTCTCTACCTCACAAAGGTAGGGGGGTAAGGTCTGTGTACATCCCACCCTCCTCGAACCCCACTTGTGGTGTTACACTAGGTATCTTGTTTTATAAGGAACAAAAATATAAGATTTATTACAGTTGTCCAGAGAAAATATGTTAATAGAACTATAAAGGAAACTGACTATTTGGTTCATAATATTCACAGAAGGTTAGTACTCAAAGTCTGTCATCCTTGTTGCATCTTTAGGTCTATAATGTTTGTGTTCTTCACCATTACCTTTCTTTTTTTCTTTCAATTTGTTTCATCCTTCAGAGTAGCCACCCCAATAATTGTGTCATACTTGAAATTATATTCAACTCAACCAGCAATAAAGCCAAGGATCATTTATCAAAGCAAAGAATGGCAAATGCATATACTATAAGAAAACACTACATGATATCTTCCCTGCCCACGGATGTGGCCTAGTGGTCAATGAAGTGAGTGAAGTAAAAGAAGACATCTTTGAAAAACTAGCAACAATGGATTCCTCATTCCTATACAGCCTTGTCTTCTACTCCCATTTAGGGCTTCCAAGGTGGAGTCTCCCAAAAATGCGAGACTTAGCAACAATCCCTAATTATCATATACTCTCCTGACCTCAAATTCCATACGAACCTAGATCATCAATTTTATCAGTCACTTGTCCCAAGAAAAGTACCAGGCTTAGAAGATTTGTATAAACTCCTGCCAAAACTACCATATAAATATCTAATCTATGATGAGACCTCACAAAAATATTTCCTCATTACATGTTAACAATCCATTAGACAAGTTCCCGTGAGTCTATAATCCATTACCACAACTCTGCAACCTTCCAAGTGACCTCACATTCTCGATTAAGAAAAAATCATTTGCACAAATGCTATAGGGAAAAGTAGCTTCTAAAGAAAAACAAATGAAAATGAGGGGAGTGGTCAAAGTACATGAGTCATTGATGGTATGCATGGCGGTCAAAGTACAGCTAAGCATACCATCAATAACTCATGGACTAGATAGACTAGCCAAATCAATTAAACAAACAGAACTATTAGAAAGAAAAAAGATAACCGCTCTCCCTGACTACCACCAACAGAAGTATAAAATCCTGAAAATTAACAGTTTACCTCCAATCAGCAAGTTGGGGTCCATAGAAGATTGCTCAGATTGGACTGAAACAGGATGGTGTGATTGTGGAAGCTGATTAACCAAGGTGTTGGGGTAATCCACTGGCCCAACAGGAAGCTCGTTCCTCGAAGAGCTTGCATTTTGATTTTGCTTGATGTTCAGAAATGATTTGCCATCATATTCAACGACTTGATTCCAATTATCATACGCTTTCTTGACCAAAGAATCTACATATACCTACAAAAACATTTAAAGTCCGTAAGAGCTGGCATGTTCATTATCAAAAGGTAAGCACCACAATTATATAAAATACACTTCAAATTCGACTGCAACTCCAGATTTTGAGAAAGTCAGTTGAATGAACAGGCTAATAGCTTATTAGAGTTAACACGGTATGTTAGAAATCCAGTAATATCAACCCCAAATAAAACTCAAAAAGCAAAAAAACAGTGCATATATAAAAGAGAATAGACAACCTTCTGGCTGTCTGAAAGTGAATCTGCTGAATAGTATTGTTCACCAGCTATAAGGCCATTCAGCTCATAAATATTGTTGAAAACAACACCCACATTTCTCGAATCATCAGAATAATAGACATAAAGCTTCCCACTCAAGACACAGGTCTTTGCATGCTCTATTAGAGCCTCCCACATCTTATTTGACATACCGCTTCCAAGGATCTGCCGAAATACAAGTCATATTGAAGATAAAGTGCAACAAAATGTAAAGTTAAAATCTTCATTTTTTTTCATTTTCCTTTTTATATCCCACTATACACTCACATTTCTTAATTTCTGCGGGTCTCTAACCACAAGTCTAAGGAAGTCTTCAACAGTAAATATCCCAGCCTTATTTAACCTCTTGTGGAAAGAACCATCCTTGCCAATCTTCTCCAATCTCCAGACATCATCATTTAGAGCTGGTGGATAATGTTTCTTGTACACTACAGGGAGTAAGAAATTCAGACATAGTCAATAGCTATTAGAATAAAGAAAAGTAACAACAAAAAATATAGACTAAGCAGCCTACATTCTCCACGATGATCTTTAACAGCGAAAGCCTCAGTCTTTGCTTCTCGTATGCGTACTCCTTCACAATATCCAGAAGCAACTTTCATGCCAAGTCTGAACTTCCTGCTCCTTATCCAACTTGAATTATCTGTAAATGTGAGATCCCCCAAAGTTCCAACACCTTCCTTGAGTGTAATTTGCAAGTCACCAGTTAAAAGAGGTCTCTTTCCTTCACGCTCTTTAACAACATGGCTGTCAAATTCTTCTTGCATCCATCCTTCATCATCTTCATTGTTGAAATCACCTTCTAGCACAACAACATCCAGCTTTATACATGATTCAGGTCCAGTAGTCACAAGATGGCCAGTGTTTGTGTCAATTAAGACAACATGGATAGCAGCACCATGCTCCCCTTCTACTTTGCCTCCAGTGAACAGAGGCAAAGATAGCCTAGACCTAAACTGAAGCTGCAAGTTACTTCCATCAGGCCCTTCAATTCTCTTAGGAGATGACCTGAAACCTGAAGATTTTAGGATGGCATCTACTAAAAACTACCTTGCATATACAGTTAAACATAGATAAATTTAATTGTATACATTCTTTTTTTATTATTATGAGAAGGTTAAAGTTACAAGAGTTATACATCCTATTTTGATTGTATATGACCAGAAATGATTAAAATTTCTTATAGTACATAGAGGTTCAGGGGTAGGTTCAGATAGTAGTAGTGCAAAAGTATTTGTCCAGAGCCCGGAGGCTCATAATATCCTGGACTGGCAATGCTCAGAAAGTGAATATGCACACAAAGAAAGAAGTTCAGCATACTCCCTCATCTGCTTTTTTGTAAGCATAAAAGAAGATGCACTGCTAACTTAGGTGTATGCAGAAACCACATATTTGAAATTATTTCTTTAGACATGCTCTTTTTATATTAATGTGGTGCCCAAACCAGCTTGCATGCACCTCAACTATTCCACCAGGTACCCACTACCTTCCACCAGCATCCACACCGAGTAACTTTGTCCGACGCTTAGGCTGATGAAAGAAATCACCAGATGTTTTCTGTCTCAGATAGGTTTTGAACCCTGATCTCCTCAACTAGCTAATATGCAATACTCAAATGATGTAGAAAATTTTGCATACATCTTGTCCAACAACAACATACCCAGTGTAATCCCATAGTGCATACATCTTGTCCAATAATGTTTATTTTTCAGTTTTATTTTATGAGAACCCTTACCATATGTTTGAGCTAGAGCGGGATCCATTTTCTTATGAAATGTTTACAGATATAACTTAAACAAGGTTTAACAGACCTTCAAAGAGATTATGTTGTCACAACTAATTACAGACTATGCTTTATTTTCCATTTCTTTTTCCCTTTGTAGGTGCTAACATACTTGAAGTAGGGATTTATGTCTTCTTTTATCCTTGGGGGGCTCCAACAGTTCCTTACCTAACATCGGAAAAGCACTCAAAATAAACATTACTGGGTAAAACTAAAAAAGGGTATGACATAATAAAGAACCAACTACAAGTTGTAACATTTTCTTTACTCGGTGTTTTCAAACAGGTCCAACTCTTGTGACATGGTTGAGTCACATCTCTGATGCACAATAAACCCATTATGGTGGTATCAGAATAAGGTATTTCAGCACATGTTAGCACCAAGCATATGGCCTATGGCCAAGTGGTCAATGAAATGGAACCGGTAGGCTATGGAGATCAGGATCTGTATATCAGCAGAGACATAAATACTAGGTAATTTTTTCCAGTTGGCTAAAACACGTTGTGGCGGAGTTGCCAAGAGGATACAAGTACCCAGTGGAATAGTCAAGGTAGGCATAAGTTGTCTTGTACACCCTATTAAGTTTTTTTAAGGAAAAAAAAACCACGAAAGGAGCATATGTCCTCCAAAATCCTTTTTTATAACGAAATTAGATGTTTAATGTCCTCCAAAATCCATTAAACATGCACAACTAGGAAAGAACACACAACTTTCTATAGATTATTGTAGCACATAGTTGGAACTCTAGTTTAAGTTAGATAATAAGCATCACTCCACCTTCAGAGAAACAGCCACAACAGCTGAACTATGTATTTTTTTTTAAAAAGGGTACTAAGCGATGGCTAAAGAGTGAACCAACTTATTTAGGATCCTTGAAACTTCTACAAGCATACTTCTTTATTTCTTTTGTTTTTAAACTTTTTGGATAAATTAATAACATGGACTACACGGATACTATGCAATATAACCACAAGGTCCACATGATCTCATGACTTCATCCCTCACCTAGAGAAGGATTTCTTTTAAGCCAAAATTTCCCCTTTCCTCGTTGATTTCTAATTCGTCAAATAATCTTTTTTATTACCCACAATTGATGCATTTGAATCAACAGCGAATCAGATTCAAGGATCTAAAGATATTTTGGTTTCAAAAAGTTGCTAGAGGTGGATGGTGGCGTGTGGTAATGGTGGGTGGGAGAGAGAAATGGGAATAGTTTAGAGGGAGGAGAAAGATGAGGAACGAGAATGGAGGATGGATTTGGATTTTTAAGGAAAATAGCTTTTGTGAAATGTAAAATGATGTCTTATCCAGACCTTTTTTCACTATGTAACAACCCCGAGGCAACAGTTGCTGATATTTGGGGTCCCCTCAAGGATGGAACTTCTCTTTTAGAAGGCACATGAATGATTGGGAAGTTGAGAGAAAGGCAAAGCTATTGCAAGACTTAAGTGGGTTTAAAGGAACTTCCTTAGAATCTGATTCTATAAAGTGGAAGCATGACAGTGATGGGAGATTCACTGTCAACAGAATGTATAGGAAGGCTATGGAGGACCAGCCAGGTTGTAAGCCAAGCCCCTGGAAACAGGTTTGGAATGATGATCTGGCATATTATCTCACATGGATAGTGATTGAGGACCACACACGGTGGTCAAAAGGGTTAAAAACACTAGTTTTGAACAAGTAGCTGCCTAAACGAAACCCCATGAAGCTGGGGGCAGGGAACACAATCTAGGCAACTACAGGGTGTCTATTTGGCTATTCTGCCTTTTCAAAATAAAAAGGTAGAATTCTCTCACATAGAAGCTTACAAATGCAAAAGCTTTTCCAAATAGTGTCCATAAGAAAACCATGACTTAGATACAAAACGACATAGTTCATGGCCTAACCTTCCAGCAATTCTGGCAGGGCCTAATTTAGCCAATGCTCGTTCCACCTCTTCACTAACCTGTTCAGTTAAAATGGTGAAAATCCAATAAGAAGCCTAGATATCAAATAACTGAAATCACAAAAGATAATTCTCACATGTTAGAATATTGGATGTTGTACAAATACATGTACACGTCTGTATCTAGTTAATATGTGAAGGGTCATTTATCTTCTCACCCTAATAGCATAATCAACTATACAACAACATATCCAGTGTATTCCCACAAGTGGGTCTAGGGAGGGTAGAGTGCAGAACTTACCCCTACCTCATGGAGATCGAGAGGTTGTTTCCAAAAGAACCTCAGGTCAAGTAACGTATAACAAAGCAGTTTGAAAAGGAAAATACAACATTCAATAAGATATAGCAACTAAGTCATAGAAAATAATAGGGAACTAGTGTTTTTAACATGTAGTTGCCTAAAATAATACAACAGGTAAAATTCCAAACATAAAGGAAAGAACAAAGTTAGCTTTTCCCGTTGAAGGACGATAAGTCTTATCAGAGCAAATATCTACAACCAGTCAAGATGAATTCCGAAGTTCAAATTCCACATAAAAGGGCAGCCCAGTGCACTAAAGCTCCCGCTATGCACAGGGTCCGGGGAAAGGCCCGACCACAAGGGATGTAACAAAAAAGCAATGGAGACCTGACCTCCAAAACAGACTTGCTTTAACATAGATGATAAACTTACTGTGGAGACATCTTTTCTAGCAGGATCAACCAATTGAAGATTATGAAAGGAATTACTGCTCCAACATTAAACATATTTCAGAAGAGAGAGAGAGAGAGAGAAATGGCAGGAAAAAACCCAAATTCTAATGTTATATATCTTACAACTCTTCGAAGAATCGGTTCCAACGATGAGCAGAGCTTTTGAAGACTATCCACCTTGAGTGCTTCCACAATTACACTGCATAAAATATCATTTAAGATTTGATAATCTCAGATTTCTTTTAGGAAGAGAAAATGCATACAGGTAAACTTCTGCAAATGACAATTTAAGCAATATGATGGCACGCCATAAAATAAGTAATGACACCAAAGTATGTACTTACGTATCTCCAGAGCCCGTTGCTCTCACCAACCCCCCCCCCCCCCCCCCCACAACCGCCAACAAGAAGGAAGAAGAAACCCAAAAAAAAAACAAGAAAACGAAGCAGAGAGAGAATTGTTAAACAGCCTCAAAATTACATGTTGCCTGTTAGTATATTGTTTCCTAGATACTAACAGATGCACATTCAGCAAACTGTTAAGAAAACTTTATCATATAACGTGGTGACTCAAAACTGACACAAATCAAAGCTATAGCAGAAATTCAATATCAGAATACGTGAAAATTTTGTACTAGATACATACCAATATTATAGCCATTAGAAGACCAAAATCCCAGTTTACAATTGTGGGATCAAGCACATATGTCAAGAGAAGAATTCCACAATCTTACAACAACTAAATTTTGAATTTCAAGAGAAGCTACTGAACTAATACTCTGACTAACTTCTAACTTTTAATTCAACAGGATTAACCTTTCAGCAATTACAATGATAAATCAGCCAAACAATCAAAATAACAATTAGTTTTCTGCATAAAATCCAAAGTCATAAATTTAGAAGAATCACTATTACCTGTCTTCCACACCACAGATTCAAATTAAAGTGACTAAAAAAATGAACTTTTCAGCTGCCCCAAAACTCACCCTTCATATACCAAAATTAACAAAAAAAAATTACTTAAATTCAAGAAAATTAGACAGCTTTACCTAGCTAAAGCAGGTCTTTTACGCTCAGGCTGCTGTTCATCATCACCCTCCAAGCTCCTCTTCATAGATTTTGTCCTCTCCATATACCTAGTCTGCATTTAGAAAAGTACCCTTTTTTCCCAAAGAAACAAACAATCAACAAAACAATCCACAGATCTTTAACTTCAATTCAAGAAAAATTCCCACAACACACCCTAATACAAAAAAAATCAAGACCCCCACATCAAAACCCTAATTTATTTACACAAGAACATCCACATATATCCATAAAGAACACAACTTTACAAGTGGGGTTTTCACTATATGTCACCTGATTGGTAATTCTTGAAACTTCAGTTGAGATTTCACTCTTTCAAGAAAATTTCCCACAACACCCTAATACATAAAAATCAAGATCCCCACACCAAAATTCTAATTTATTTACACAAGAATATCCACATATATATCCATAAAGAACACAACTTTACAAGTGGGGTTTTCACTATATGTCACCTGATTGGTAATTCTTGAAACTTCAGCTGATATTTCACTCTCTCTCTCTCTCTCTCTCTCTCTCTCTCACAAGAACTGAACACAGTATTTATTAGTTTAACAGTTTGGTTTTTTGCCCCTTTTGAGGTAGTGGGATAGGTTACTATGGGTGGGTGAAAATACCTGGGGGTGTAATAAAGGGGTCCCACTTAAGAAGACTATTGAGAGTTTGAGATCTTTTTGGTTTTTGCTTTATGGCTTTTGATGTTGGGTGGCTGCCTCAGCTTTGGATAGAATGGTAAGCAGACCAATTAGCTGAATGGGTATTGAGAAGATCTAGGCCGTTCATTTTGGTTGATCTGACATCAGCATAATTTTAGGTGGTGTCATCTTTTGTCGTTTTCTGAAAGTTATACTCCCTCCGTCTCACTTTATAACCTAGTTTGACTTGACACATACTTTAAGAAAAAAAGACTTTTGAAATTTATGATTTAAAATAAGTGTTAGATGTTTGTATGGCTATAAATTTCATTAAGGGTAAAATGGGCATTTAAAGTTAAATTATTACTAAATATAGAAATGTGTCATTCTTTTCAACACCGACTAAAAAGAAATGTAAGTCCAATAAAATGAAACAGAGCAAAGTATGTAGTTTTTACATTTTTTTTCCTTTTCTGAAAGTTTTAAAATGTGATTAGATTAGATTAGATTATTGGATTGATAAGTACAACTCTATTTAAATAAGATTCCTGTGTGTTCGAGCTTTGAGAACAATATCACTTCTAATAAAAAAATGGTTTATCTTTCGAGACAAATATGGTGTCAAATTTGATGAAATTGCAACAATTAATCTAACAGCATATCATATATGGTTTCATCATCGACTTGAGACGTTCTCCTCTAACTGAATAACATCCACAAATTAGTCGAACTTATAAATACCGTGAAAAAAAGATCTCGTTTCTCGTTAGAAGTAGGTTACAAAATAGATAGAATGAAGCTTATTACTTATTTCTTTGAAATAAAAATAGTTAATTTCATTTATAAAGATCAATAAAAATTACTATAACAAAGGTGTCTTTTTGAAAGGTACTTTATTGCAACTTAATGTGCAAAACTTTATGTTAGGTAATAAGTTTCCAGTAATTATAAATAACTATTTCAATAGTTCCCTAACAACCATCACTCAACAATCAAAAACTTCAAACAAAATGACTTTTGGAACCATATGCATAAAAAACTAAGCATTAATTTTCACCTAACCAATACTTGCTTTTCTTTGACTCCATGTTGAGAATAAGTAAAAGAAATCAACGTCTCATCTAGATAAATATCATTGATACATAATTAGTAGTCAAAGGTTTTCCGTAATCAGTCTCTCTACCTCCACGAAAAAGATAGAATTACATCACAAAAAGGATTAAGTTAGATACTTCAAAAATACCACCATAATGAAAGTCCTCAACAAGAAGAAAATCAAGGGAATTAGTAGGGACTCAATTTACAAACCAACATAGACCATGTCACATAATTAAAAGTTCACAATAGTTTAAACAGCAAGATGTACTATGAGGAATAAATCCAATTAATTAGCTGAAATTTCATTCTATTCACATAGCTGAAAGAAGCAACCTAGGACACAGAGGACTATGAGGAATAACCAAATAATTGCTAAGATTTACACAACTAGAATGTTTCACGCAAACTGCACATATATTTCATATAATTGAGCTTCCCCTCTACAATTAAGATACACTAATTATTCTCTCCTCTACACCCCATCATCGCGTAGCCTTCCTCGACCATGAGTTAGAACAAAATGGTCGATACACAGCATCATCAGCTACGAAATCTCATTATACAGTTAGGATACAATCCCTTCAATTGCATCTTGTTTATCTGATACATGTGTTGGGGTGGCTGCAACTGACACATCTAGAAGATCTATCCACTAGATCGCTGAACAATAGACGACACTAGATTGTGAGTGACCAATGAAAGCTTGCTTAATGGAACTTAAAATCAAACAGAAACAAGGGTTCAAATATGAAGTATCATCGCTCAATACCAGATTCAGCTTCAGCTAAGATGGACTCGTTCTCTTCCAGCAAGTAGTCACAAATCTCTAGAAGCTGATCTGCAAGGGGAGGAATACCTGGGTTGCGCCCATCATTGTACAGATGTGCATTGATGGTGATCTGTGCCACATCATGCCTGAATTGCCCGCGGTTTTTATATTCCAGTTTCCTGGCTCGCTCTTTGATTGTAGATAGGTCCATAGGGTGCTTTACATATTTGTGATAATCTGGAGCTTCCTTTCGGGTCACTGGCTTCAAGAAGAGGTAGGATACATTCACATTGGACTTCAGCGTGTCAACGATTTCTTCCAAAATATTTGACAAACCAACCTGCAAACAAATTCAACCACATCTCAGTTAATTGAAAGACTACTGCACAACCACCCCTTTGGTACTACAGAAGAACTAAGCAACTCTTAGAAATAGCAGATCAAATAAGATCAGAGGTTTTCTTGCTAAAATCTTGCTTTTCTAACTGTAGCTAATTGACCAACAATAACAGAATTATGCATACAGAGAATGTGTCCTTGCTTAAGATGTGACAATCAGCCGTATGAGAAAAACCAGACCACTATGGTATTGTTTGACCAGCTGCTCCCAGAATCAAACTTGTAAATGATTGGGTCAAACAACACTTACTAGAGTAGATGCGAATTATATTCCTATGAGAGTAAGTAGGCCTTTATCTTTTTCCCCATTCTATTTCACATACAAGGAGGCATGAGTCTCAGTTTTTCAAAAAACTAACCAGAAACCTCCACCCACCATGATGGTAGTTAGACGAGTACTCTCTTACCCAGTACTGTTCATTTCTTATCGGAAAATTCTATAAACGCCACCATGCAATCAAATTAGCCAACAAGAACATGAGAGAAAGGTCAGTTAGACCACTTGGACACAACACAAAATGGAATAAGGATTAGATGATCTAGATCTGTGGCATCGGTGGCCATAATAAATGGACAATCACAATTACCTACAGAAGATGAGACATAAACAAGCATAATAGATTTAGTTACCTCTCCCCCTCTTCGGCGCTTTGTTGGCGGTGCATGCTCTTTAGCATGCCTTCCGGGCTCGAAAGTTTGCCTCCGCTTCACCGATCTGTCTCGATCTGGTATCCTTCTGTCGTTTCTTCTGGGAAGAAAATCATCCACGTAATCATCTCTTCTTTCAGTCTTCTTCTTTTTCTTCTTCTTTTCCTTTAGACGTTCTTCTTCTTCCCTCTCTCTTCTTATGGCGTCTTGATAGCTTTCAATCGCCGCTAATTTCTCCTGCTCTTCTAATGCCTTCTGTCGCTCATATATCCTGGATCTTTCTTCTGTCTGCCTCACAGCAATTCTCCTCCTCTCTTCCTCTTCCCATAATCGTCTATCATCCATTCTTTTCCTTACTAAAGCGTCTTCATAGAAGTGTTCCCTCTCTTGCTTCCCCAAGTACGACAATTCATTGATTTTCTTTGTCTTCCTGAACTCCATGCCACTGCTTCCATCCAGGAAGCCTTCATCCACAATTGTGGAGTCCTTAAGTTGCTTAATTACAATTTTCTTGCTGCGATGTGATTCTGCAGTCTCCGTTGGTGGCCTTACCAGAATGGAAGACTTGTGAGCTTCATTGGAATCATCCTCAGCCCTCATCTTATTTGAAAACTTAATTTTATTAAATTTTATGGGGGGTGGTACAGTTCCAGTTTCAGCATCCGAAGTCACTAGTATGTCAGAATTAACTGAGGTAGCAGGAGTAGGTTTATCAGGAAGCTTGTCGGTGGAGCCACATTTGACCTTCAGAACTTTGGCCTTTGAACTGGAATTATCATCCTCATGAGCTTCGACCATCACATTCTTTGTTCCACTTTTTTGGATGGCTTTCTTTGAGAAGATCTGGGGCTGATCCAAGTGATCAGTAGAACTCATAGATTTTCCTATAATCTTTTCCAGATCAGTGATTTCTGCTCGTGCCTCCACATCTTCCCCATACTTGGGACAATTCTTATTAGTTCTCATGTGACCAAGCTGTATGATAAGACCAGTCAATTAATTAGCCTTCATAACTTTGAAAGAATAAGATGATTATTCAAATATAACCACTAACCTGACCACAGGCTCCACAGACAAAACTGTCTCTTGCTGACTTCTTCTCTTTCACGGGCTGTGTCCAAGGAGAGTATCACATCAGTTACATGTCTTATAAGAATACACAGGGCAAGGATATATTCTAATTCAAAAATATGCAGCTAAATGCAGAAGATAACTATGTAGGGACATTTACCTTTATTCCATCCCCTAGTATTTTAACTTTTTTATTAAACAACCCAGCGTCCATAACATCAAGTTTTTTCTTGGATTTCACCTTGCTAGATGGGATTCTTTTAATAGAAAACCCTTCAGCCTGCAGCTAAAAAGAAAATCAGAGAATTGCACCACCTGGTTGACATAATAAGGACATGCCTACAATGTCCTATTTGTATAACTGGAGCACAATGGAATTAGTGAGGAAGAAAGGGCAACAACCTCCTTCTGATCTCCAATGAAATCAAATGCATTTGGCCCATCAGACTTGATGCTTGGCTTGGCAAATATTTGAGGTTTTTTACCCCGATCAGTGCTTTCAGTACTAAACTTGTATCTTATATCTGGCATGAAACCAACTTGCTCCCCCATGGCTTTGTCCTTTTTTTTCTTCTTCCGATCAGCTTCTTCATCTGCAAGATAGTAGTTAGAAATAAACAATACCAAATAAGAAACATGTTCTAAGATAGGCTGCACTTGCTGGCAGGCAACAAAAAGTGGTTTCTACCATGAAGAAAGATGCTGTGTGTAAAATTATTCTATTGAAGAAGAGGGTTACAATCTCACCTCAAAGGAAAATTGTTGTCTCATACCTATAAAAGAGAGTAGGCAGTTCTCTTATGTGCACTTTGGATCAATTTATAAATCAACCTCTATTTGGTAATATTTCCTACAATCTTCTTAACCAAAACTAATTCCGAGTTTGTGAGTCTTTCAAGGATAAGATGCAACTTAAACAACTTGTGAAGACTCCTGTAAAATCTTAAACAGTCTCTACTCTAGGCCAGGAGCAACATTGGTGCTTCATTCGCGAACTTCACATGAAAAGGATTTCAGTATTGACTGTACCGAGACATATCAACAAAGAACCCAATCCTTGACAAGACAAAGTCCCAACTCATAGGCATGAAGAAATATGTCATACTCAACCCTTCTTATCCTACCCAACCAGAAGCAGCATACTGACCCACCTAATATGCATTTTTTTTCTCCAAAATTCCTCCCACTAAATCTCCATTTTCCAGGAGAAACAGAAAGTAACATTGAAGTGGCACTAACAGAAAAGGTACACCAAATTCTTAATTTTCTCAATCTTGCAGATTATAACATCAAAATGCCAAGGATAGACTAGAAACAACATATAATAAATACAAACATATATCCCTGTTCCATACCATCCATGAGCATGCGGCATAATTCTGCAGCTTCAGCTGCCTCATCCTCGATTTCTTCTTCCACCTGAGCCTGAAAGGGGCGTCTTCTCATCTTGAGTCCTTTGACTCCATCTACATTATCATGTTTGGGCTCATGACTACCCTCCTCACCATCCTCGAAGTCCTCTGCATCAAGAAGATTTTCCAAGTCACCAGCAAATGAGTCCAGGTCACTGTTCACTTCAGAGTCACTCTCATTTTCTTCACCATCAACTGCACTAAGATTTTGGACTTGTCGGTCCCAGATCTCCTGACATTTTTCTCTGGTTTGCTGCTGCAGCTGCAAAAAGGACATGCGCTGGCCACGAGCATATTTGCTTATTGTTGTTGGATCAACTTTAACACCTGATGCAGCTTGCTCGCTAGAAAGCTTGCGAATCATAGCAATTCGGTGCCACCTTGTTAGTTTAGCAATCTGCTCCTCTGGAACATTAAACTTGAGAAGAACCTAAATAGTAGGGAAATACACCATTAGGTAGAATGAGAAACACATACTTGTGATTGATAGGAAAAAACCCATTAGGCTACTCATCCATAAACCACATTCGATTAGCCACAAGATAAAAGAATTAGAAGGATAAATGGGGTTCAATCTGGACATGAGACTTCATGCATCAGAGCCATAGGACTACACAATCAACTACTCATGCACCTATCAACTAGGCTGTAAACTAAATAAACATGCTTCCAATAAGCCAGAATTAATTTTGCTCTGAACCAGCTTTCGTAAGGGGTATATTCATTTAGGTTCCAAAATCAAATCAGGGGAACTTCTTATACTCGCAACCTACCACATACGATAGTAGAACATAAAAAGAAACAGTCAGTCCCGAATGATAACAATCGGTTGACATAAATGTCAAGGGAAACGTATGTATGATATAAAAGCCAATTAAGTTTTAAACTGCATTTGATGCTAAGTAAGTCAAAAAAGCTGGAAGTTTTGTAAAATCCAATCCTAACACTATACCGATCAACTCACCTCGCGTGCAGCTTCCATGCTCAGTCTTCGTAGGTCTGCATCAGTGCCTGTTACTGTTGACCCTTTGGCAACAACTGCTTTCTTCTTGGAGATTGCATTTGATATTGGTGCCTTAGGAGTGCTGCGGACATAACTGAACCCTAATCCCCGACCAGATGGATCACCAACACCAGTAATTTCCAGACGCTCAATATTTTCTCTATCCTGCAGAAAAGTATCAAGAAAGGTCAAGTTTCAGGACTAACTAGGATGCTATGAATTACAGAAGACAATGTGAACACATATCTCACAGCACTAACTTGATGAAACAGTAGATGTTACAATAGGAATACTTATTTTACTTTTTTTATGATAAAAGGGATGTTCCTTATACTCTATCAAGGCAACAGAAAGTGTTAAATTATTCAAAGACACCAAGGCTGCCATGTCAACGCATCTCTGATGACCAGATAAAAGGTTAAGAGGATAACAGAAGTGACCATACAAGAACAAGAATGCCAAACATAGTTCCTGAGATATATTACCATGCATTACAATGAGATAGTTAACTGCCAATCACCAAGAAGGAAAGGACAGAGTTCCGAATTTTAGTGTTTTCTCATACCACTCTTTCCTGGAATACACAATCCGGAAAGAGACGAGCATTTTGTTGAAGACTAGACTACAAAGATAAATGATGCAAGTATGATCTACCTGGTTTGTACAGGCAACAAAGTTGCTACTCAAGTTCCAAGGTGTGATTTGAAGTTCCCTTTCAATATGTGATGCAGCAGCTAAAGCAATTGCTTCATCTGGGAGCTGGTTCATTGCAGCTGATAGACCTGTAGGATGAGTAAGCCGCGTAATACCTAGGCGCTTAAGCCTATACAGGCCAGCTTGCATGCTTTCATATGCACATACCTGAATCAAAGGACAAGCACGAAACAAAGATGATAAATGGTTGAAAACCCAATAACATAGTCAACATGAAACACTAGAGAAGAAGAGACCATATTGGGGCAATATCAGTATACCGGGAAAAACATGACTACATTCTTGGAAAATAACATTTGAATCCTAGTTTGCACCGAGGTCAATTGACTTTCAGAAGTCACAATCTCTACCCACTTTGTCGGATATGAAAATGAAAGAGAGTGAATTTTAAATTTCTTCTTGCAACAGAGTCCAGCAATTTAAATTTTAAACTACTCAACAAGAAAAACAACTTGTAGACCATCACAACAACTTAAAACCATTCTTGATGAATTATGTTCTAGGTTTTTAATAGGAGAGTGGAGAGCGACATGATTTAGGCCTCATTTGTTTTTATTAAGACTAAGACTTCTGAATTAGAATGCACATCTGAAGACTAAAACTCCTGCCAATACCAAATGTGCTAAAGTGGAAAACTCCATCATAATCGAAAGATGAAGCTTTAAGAAAGTGTTATTATTTTTTTTTGAGAAAGGTGAAGTTATATTCTTCGGCATTAAGGGTATGTTGGCTACCTCCAAAAAGTTACAAGCTAGTTACCATAATTACAAAGACCCTAAGAAATCTACTAACTGTTCCACTTCTTCTATACCTTCTTCTTTATCTACTAATTATTTGTACCCAAGTTATTTTGACAAGTGCACGACATCTTTTAATGCATCAAGTAAAGAATGTTTTTTATAACCCTTTTTCCTTTTCTTTTTTTAAATTGGGGGGAGGGGGATCATTTCAGGTGGGTGGGGAGGAGATGAGAGGGAAATTTAAAATAGGGATCTTTTGAAATAACTCACACTTTCCGGAGAAACCAGCCTCCTCAATTCCTCCTCGGATGGTATCCGAAAATTGAACCTCATAACCCATTGGAACTGTCCATTTGATCTTCTCTGCATTATGTCAGCACCCAAGTTACTTACGACAGATACATAAGGGGAAGGAACACACAAAGTGCGACAAAAATGAGTTTCAATAAATTCTTTCCCTCTAACGTCTGTACTGAAGAATTGAAATGATGTTTCCCAAAAATACCTGCAAATCAGCACAATGTTTGATCCTTTTCCTAAGAAAGGCCTCTGACAAGCTAGGGAACTGTGCAGACAGCTCATCCGCACGGATGAAAGGACGTGAACCTCGTTTTTCAATAGCACGAAATTCACGATACATATATACCAATAGTCTGTTCATTATGTAGGTCTGAACACCTTTTGATCCAGGAGAGATTACCTCCATGTGAGGCTCCTTCAGAGATAACAGGGAAAGGCAGATTAAACAAGGAAATAGATCCACCACATATTCATACAGAAGCAAGAACGATCAGATATTAGTCACAAATTATTCATGATAGATCATCCTCTTCAACCATAAGATTTCGACATAGCTATAGCATGCTTGCACATTAAAGAAACATGGTTATCCTCTTCAGGTATAAGCATCGACATAGCTACAGCATGCTTGCACATTACAGAAGCATGTGTTAGCATACTGCATAAATAAAACGCAAAACAGAATAGGATAGCAAAATCTAGAGGACAAAGTGAATTGTCCTCAACCACTATTGCAAATTTTGCAACTTTAGTTGGAAGTTAATTGAGTTTATAAAGAAAAGGTGGCGCCAATATACCTTTCATGACCAAAAAGTAGAAAAATCTAAAGATAAAGGTAGTTAACAAAAACTAATGAAAAGCAAACTCTACTTCCCCAGGAATAAAAGAAAAGGAAAAAAGCACATGAGTTCAATAAATTCTGTAGCTTCAGATTCCTTTTCCTTCACGAATTCCGGATAATCCAATTTTAGCTTATTTATTTCAGATCTGTCAAACTAAGACCTCATACTCCGCCATATTGGGCCTGGAACAGCATCAATTCATTGGCATGACCTGACACCCATGTCCCGCATCTAGCATCATCATTAAAAGATACAGTAATGGTGTGTATTTTGACTATGCAGCTGTCATCAAAGGTAGTTTTCAATCGCAGCAATGAAAAAATCAGGCAATGTAACATCAAGAGAACTTCTAATTGTTAGCATTAAAGCCCGGGTCACCAGATCTAGCAAAACAAGTTGAATGCTTCAAGGAGAATGCATGTGGACAATGCAAAATATGAGAAAATCAAAGGCATCCCCTTCACAGGAGGACCAACTCATATGCCTTCCGAATTTCAAAACTCAACCTTATTATGCAACAGCTCATTGCTTTAGGTTCCATACTGGCAAAACATAATAACATGAATCCAGAAATTTTCATGATGCCATGGTTCAAAATAATGTCAAACTAAAACAATCAAATTTTAGCAATAAGTTCATCAGAAAATGATGTATAAAATTTGCATAGTGCGATCAAGGAAGTACTCAGATGAGACAAGTTAAGGATGGTAGATAACCTGTTGCCCTACGACATCAATCCTGTCTATACGCCTTATGGACAGCTTACCCTTTGCTGAGCGAACCAACAAATAATCAGTTGATGAGACCTTCTGCTGAAAAATTGGTGCCCTATACATATTTGTTTCAAGAGATGACTGACTGCAACCGGGTTTTATATCCCCAAGGAAGGGGGATTTATCAGAAGGATCAAGTGTAAGCACACTCCCCAATCCAGTATTTCCGTTGCGCATCAAGGTGCCTTGCTGATCATTTGGAGATAATTTTTGGTAATAAGTACACAATCTTGCACCCATTCCAACATTTCCAAGGAGCAAAGGTCTCTCCTCACAGTATCTGCAAGTAGAAAAGCAGTCAGAAGTGTTGAGGCAGACTAAGGATACACACCATAAAGTTGTGTATACATGAAAAGTAGTGATGAATTCTTTTTCAAATTATTTTAATCAAAAGGTTCCATTACAAACACACAACAAGGTGGTGATGAAAATATGTATCATGTGGTTACATAGAGTGCTTCTTATAAGATCTATCCAATTGTTACAGGAAAAGGGATCTACTCCTCACACCTAAAATTAGATGAAACAAAAAAGATCTTTATTCATCAATAACACCAAGGTGGTTACAAAAATATGTATGAATGTTGTATAGAGTGCTCCTCTGTCGAATCTATCCAACTGCTATACAAAAGGGGATCTTACTCCTTACACCAAGAATATAGATGAAAGGAAAAGGATCTTTTGATGCTTCATATATCCACATATATACAAATAGCATTTAAGATGCTATTTGCACAACTCGCACAGAAACAACTGGCTTCAGTTACATCTCACAAATTAAAATTCTTCAATGTCCTACTTGGAAATTTTGAATTTCTATTACAATAAGAAACAAGAAAAAGGACTTCAAAAAATTCATACCAACAAACTACTTATATGCAACACGAATCTCCACTTAATCAATGCAACAGACCTATTCAACTTGACGTAAATCACTTTTCTTTTTATAAGCAAAGGTATATTATTCATCTATCACAGCACCTAGAGAGTGCTGGATGCATCAACAGTACAAAAATGAGCCTCCCATCAGATCATCCTTACCATGGTCAAAATTAAAATTCCTACCGTTAGTTGATGATGATAATCGGACAAAATCAGTTTACTTCTTTTTAATAAACGAGAAATCCCCGCGGACCAGCTAGTGCACAGTTCTAAACTTGGCGGGTAATGGGTCAATCCCTCTACACTTCTCTACTTAAAATACCAGGCTTTTTCTACGACAGGATTCGAACTAGTGACATGTCCCTATTCAATACATTGTCTGTTCCACTTTTACAACTAGACTGAAACTCTCGCCCCAGAAAAATCAGTTAATCGACCTTGCATTCAATCTCCACAATATGACCCATCCTCTCTAATCAAATACCAGCAAAATTGTTAATTACATTGGTCCTACAGGTTACGTCGTCGCAACAATGATAGTGCCTATTAGAACTCCTGCCATAGCACTGGCACCTGTATAATGTTAATTTCTCACAACAAACTTAATACCGACTTTCATTCTCTTCTTATCTAAGTATATATACATTTATAAAATTAGCAGGTAAAGAGTTACAAGTGTGAATCATTTAGGCTTGTCCCTAAAAAACCAACAATAAGCACAAACAGATTGTCCTAGGGATAGCAATTTCAATATTTTTGACATACAGATGGTTGTGTAAACAACCTGTCATTGTGTCACTATCCTTGTCACAAATTATGTTTCAAGATGAGTGTGCCCCATATATCTACAATCCAAGGGTCAAGTGAATGCCACAAAGCTACACAAAACCATAAAAAGATGGAGCATCCACTAGATTAGAAAAACTACTCCCAGTTTAACAGGTATAGGGTATTTATCCATATTGAGCGTGAAATAATCGAAGAAGAAATGCCACCAGAATATCTATAGCAAATGCACAATAAGAATCTTTGGGATTACTTACTCCATTAGGAAAACATGGCCATCTTTCGCGGAAAGATCAGATTTTTTCTTAAATGCACCAGGAGGACGCAGGGACTTGTTCTCACCGGGAAGCTTTTGTGCCCTGGGCAACAAATGTATCCTGGTACGAACAAGATGCAGCACAGAGTTTGGTGGCACATTTTGGGCAGAAAGAGATTTATCATCTTCAAGCTCCTTCCCACAAAAAATTATCTTCACTGGCTCAGACAGTTTGAAATCTATAGACAAATAACATGGTGAAAGTTAGTAATAGCTGGGATATAAAGGTACTAAATGGATTTAATATAAGTGAAGGTTAGGAACTAAAAGGAATGAAAAAATTTTAAACCAAGCTTCTTGGTCGCCTTTGACTTAAGGGAAGAAACTGTCTCCTCTGCTGCCACATGAAGTTTACTTCCTTTGCCACCCAAGCTCTTCAATATGATTTTCATTGGCCCTTGTGTAGGCAACTTTCTCTGTTCCTTAAGTACCACCTCATTGTCATGGGGATACCATAAAGCTCTTGGCCGGTGAAAATTTGCTATGTCTTTACTGCAGAGAGGAATAAATTATAAATCACATAAACAAAATAAAAAACGAAGCAATCAAACAATACATATGATAATCCAAGAGAATACACTTCCAAATCTTGCTAATACAGGTCATTGGGTAGTTCTAACAAAAGTGATGGCAGTATGGCCCTTATGATGCAAATCCCTAGCCCATAGTGACTGATGCAAGGACGAACTGTTTTTTTGGCCTGGGTTGCTTAATTCGACTGATAAGGAAATACAGTCCAAAGCTGATCATTGAACTGCAAAAGCAAAGTCACTTCTGGCTACAAAACATGCATATATATAAAAGACATCTTATAGCTTGAGCAGGATTATGTGAATTCCACCCAAGTACACAAGTGTCAAATGAAGGACACAAGACAGAGAACAATTAGAGTGGAAGGTTGTTCCATGAGAGGTAAGAGCTTGTTAGAGAGAGAAGCTCTTCCATCTCTACGCTTTAGTTCATCCAAACTATCTTTCACAGTACATCTCGTGTGTGAAAGAATCTGTGCATCCAACTCAAAAGCTTAAACCAATGGCCCTGGCCCCTTTAGAAACTTAAAGCAATGAGGGACAAGTGTATTCTGTAATACCCTCTCACACGTGTAACCTGGTTCTTGGGTTTACACGTGGACTGAATGCTCTTTTATTTGGTTCACGTAAAGAAAGTGGTGGCTCGAAACAGAGGGAAAGAGATTAGGCTCAACAGGTTGATGAGTGAGCCTGGAGCAACGACTGTGGTTTGATGTGCTTATTAGAGAGAGAGAAGTCCTAAACAACTCCATGTGATGAGCTGAGAGAGAAAAGCCAAGAGCAATAAAACATGAGAAGAGAAGGAGGATTTTTGCACATGGGCTCGCCAAAGTTAAACTCTGATGCCATGATGCCATGTGAAGAAACCTGGATATCCTATCCAAGCCTTAAAGCAATGGGTCGGGAAACCAAGGATATTATAACCCCTTGGAGACCCTTTTACAACCAATGAGGAACAAGTGTATTCGCTAATATGGTGAACTGAGATCAACACAATTGGGCTCCAGAGCAGAGAATGTATTTGAACTCAACTCAACAGTGTTTGTCAATTTTATTGTCTTCGGAACAATTTTCAACCCTCACCATTTCACATCACCAAAAAAGCTCAAACCGCTGACAATTTTACCAGCAAATAACTATCACAATAAGAGGTTGTTGCGGAGCACGCATGCCACTAAGGCGAGTTTGTTGGACCGAACGACAACTGTCCTTCAAGCATGATTACATCAACAAGGTCATAGCATACAAACAGAGCCTTCCCATCTCGTTACCTTGCTCCAAATCAATAAATGTTGCACTGACTACAGGAAACTGAGATTAGTAAAATAAACTAGGAGCTCAAATGAGTGAGAATGTTTTTTCCTTGACACACAGGGATATGGCAGCATTGTGACCCTGGTCATGGACAACAGGCGCACAAGAATGACATCAAAAGGTGAAAAGAGTCTTAATGCCTCCTTCATAAATGTTAAGAAAATGGACTTCGGGCTAACTCAACACCAAAAGCTAATTCATGTGATGCGAATTGCCAAAGACCATATAAGGGGACAATACGGTGTTCCCTTCATTAATATGGAGCACTTTAACACCCCCGCACCGGATGATTAGGACAGGACATCTAGACCACAGATGACAAAGATGCTAACATTGGATAAATCAGGGATAGGGATGAGTCCGACTCTTTTTTTTTTTTTTGATGAAGTAAGAGATTGCATTGATAGGCATCAAGTAGATGCAGAATTACAAAAGATAGCAAAAGTAGGTTCGCTCCTGTACAATATCTAAGCTAAGATCAAGGAACTAATAAAGTCCAAAAAGATATCCACACTATTAACAGAGGTGTGTGAAAAGAACAGCTAAACAAACTAACTAGACATATGGCTTTTAAAGTGTGAGTTGGAGTGAGATTCCATCAAACCATCTACGGTTTCTTTCATTCCATAGGCACCAAAAATTACCACTGGGATCATTCTCCAGATCCTTTTGATGGTTTTATCAACTCTCCAAAAAATCCAGCTCGCAAATGCATCTTTGATATGTTTTGGCATAACCCATTGAAGACCAAAAATAGAATAGAAGAGGCTCCATATGTCTGGTGCAACTTTGCAGTGAAGAAAAAGGTGGCTGACACTCTCTAGATTCTGCTGGCATAGGTAACATTTGTTGGCTAGCACAATGCCTTTACTGCTAAGATTATCTAGTGTTGAGCATGCTTCATTGAGAGCTAACCAAGTAAAGCACGTAACTATGAGTCTGACTCTTATACTATGAACAAGGTTAAATACATAGGAACCCCTATGTATTATGACCCTTTTTCCAAAGAGACATTGGAACTTTATGGGGATCTAGGCCCTCCCCCTCGAACCAGTTAGAAGTGGAATTAATACCACTTTTTATGACCAGGAAGTTTTTAAAAAGTGGTGTACGACACGCACCAATCACATATTGTCACGTAATTTCCTTTTTTTATTACGATTTTTATTTAATAATTTCCTTATTATTTTTCTTTTCTTTTTCTTCTCCTGCGGCCTCCATTAACGCTGCCTCTACCATAGACACCACAGCCACCATTGGCATACTGACCAGCACGAAGCTGCCATCGACTCACACAGGCCAAAAAATGGTTTCCAAGTCCTTCCATGAATACTCCAGTTGTAAGCTGATTTATCAATTTTTCATTAACTTCACACGCCCAAGAAGAACAGGCAAGGAGGAAGAAGCTATGGAGCTGCTCGTGCAGATTGACAGCAGCAGACAGGCAAGGAGGATGGAATCAGAGAGTAATATCAAGAAGAACAGGTTCAAGGGGACACAAAAGCTGAAAGGTTTGGTATCTTTTGACGTTAAATTCAAAAGCAACGGACACAAAACAGGGGAGGGCTTTGACTTTAATTGATCAATGAAGATCAAACCAGTCACATGGCATGTGAGGGGATTAAACAACAGCTTTTGAAGGGTGTAACATACTGCCATACAGATGTGGTCATGTTTTCCCGAATAAATGTTTAGTGCACCATGGGGTATAGATGATAGGGTGTTACTTGTAGAGAACTAATTTTATATCATTTGAATACCCGAAATTTTCCCCCCACATCAATGCAGTTATTAATTTATCATAAAAAATTGAGAAGAATTAGCCATTTGTATAAGAGAGAGTCAAATGAAGTACACAAGACTTACTTGCTTAGCTTAGCCTTCATTGTCTGCAGCTTAAGCGCTGGTATTGAGTGCAGAACTTTGAGACCATGTGTAGTGCGTTTCTTTGAATGTGATTTTAGTTGCTGAGTTGACTTTCTGTTCAAATAGAATTTGTCATTGGCAATATTGAAACGCCCAGATAAACCACTGAGATCATATAACTCGGCAGAATCACCATTACTGGGCTTTATTAAACCAGTTGTGATCATTGCTCCAGCATGATGCAGAAGCTGTTGGCCGTCCATGTTATCCAGAACTTCAAAAAGCATTTGTTCGTCTTGAAGATCATATATGAGCTTTGGCTTCGTAAAGGGTTGATCTGGTTCCCAAATAATGTTGTCCACCCACGATTCCTCCAGTATATCTCTATTTTGTAATGTAAGCTTGCTAAATCGCCTTAAGGCATCACTGCTAAGGATTTCATCAGTGTCTCCATCCTTTGGAGTATCTGTGCTCTTTTGCCCATCTGCATTCAAGCGAGACTCTAATCTCAAAAGCTGAGGGTGATATCTTCCTTCTGATAATGAAATATCCAGGTGACCTGGAGGTTGTTTTGAACCAAAAGGCTCCACAGAAACACTGCAAGAAAAAAAGGAGCTATGACCTTTTTCATGGGGTTCAATTTCTTTTTCTGACTGAAAACTTTGAGATTCAGCCTCCCCATCCAGTTGTTTATCAGTCAATGATTCATAATCAGGTTCAGAAATCTCACAACTCTCAGCAGTATTATCACTCAATGGAGGAGAATTATCCCAAATAATTCTATCCTCCCAGTCCTGCTGGTCAAGAGGATAGAACTCAGGACAAATAGGTGAGCTCCAATCAGCAGAAAGATCCATCGATAGATTTTCTTTCATTGGTTCAGCACTACAACAAGAATCCTTTTTCTCGATTTTTGGCTTTAAGTCATCAGTCCCTTGGACTGTTCCTGGTTCATTATCCAGCAACGTTAAAGCACTATCATGATGAACATGGGCCATCCTCAACCAAGGAAACTCTTGATAGGACCCTCTCAGTAATGTAACTTCATCTTCTTCAGCAATATCCAGTGTGTCCATGGCCTTGTATTTGTCTGTTGATACAAGAATGTGCTACAGAAAGGCTCGACCGTACTAATACTATTAAACAGAACTGAAGAAAGAGATTTTTCTTATTAGCAAAAGGTACCTTTGGGAACAGAGCAACGCCGCTCCCTCTTCTCTGCTTTCTTCCGAGGTTTATGGAGGGCAAAAATTTCAGAGAACTTCAGAATTGCCACCCCATCTTCTACACAAAGAACAGGTAGAGGCAGAGAGCTTTGACTATCAACTGGCTCTTCCAAAGTAAGAGGTTCTTCCTGAAAACCAACATAAAAGCAGCATTGTTTAGAAAACAAGAATTATTCCAAAGCAGACAACAGAATTAGATAATTATAGTCTCCATAAAGGCAACTTATCTGCAGTTAGCTTATGCCAAGCATAGAGTAGAAGTACATAATAGAGGAGAACAATATTTCAAACACTTTACAGAACTCCTTTCAAATAAACGCAGATTTCCACCGAGAATAGACAGGCAGAAAAGGAAATAAGAGAGTGCTTTAATATTTGTCGACTTTCCAATAGTGATGAACTGTGAAAAAAAGAGTAAAAACTAAAAATTTTGTATATTACTAAGAGTGGTCCACCAGAAATTATAGGATCTTAACTAACATAAAAATCCATATGTACTGAGTACTTCAGCCACTATAAATACAATAATTCAAGGTATTTATAAAATGCATTAACTAGCATCATCAATCTTCAAGATTAGAAGAAATTATCGTCACAGAAGAATATGAACTATTCCAATAGCTATTTCAGGAAAACCTCAAGAAGCCGTTGAAAACATCGCTCATAAATAGAAAGTGACACAAAGATATCAACAGTTTGATGACCTACTTCACAAGAAGGAAAGGACAAGAAGAGAGAAAGAAAGAGATGACATGCACTTCATGCTACAAGTCAGAATAAAAGGAACACAAAATGAAAGTAGTTTTTCTTGTTAGTTTGTAGAGGAAAAACCTCCTGAAGATCTTCACTAGATTCGGGAGCATCCGTGGATATAACTTCTTCTGGAACCTTATTACCATGAAAAATGACTTCAGCTTCATTGTTGTACTCTCCTACAAACAGAACATGACAAATAGGTCTAAAGTGAAGATGCAAAGAGAAATATTTGAAGCTAATTCAAATGAAATTATGTAACTCCGTGATTTATTCCTTTTCCTCCTACAGTAATCTCCCTATCCTTAATTAATCCCTCATATCTCAGCAGAACTTGGAAAGCAATCAAATTTTCATAATTTAACATCTTTTTTTTTTCTACAAAGGAAGGGACGAAGGGTACAGTCAGGATAGAATTCTTTGATAGTGTTATCCATAAATCTTTGAGATGAAATACAAAGCTAATAGATACTAATCAATTCCATGACACTAAGTGCTCCAAGGACTGGAATTTGTCATGTAGCTGCTGATATGATACCATACTTCCGTAACATAACCCAGGAGGAACAAATAAGATCTGAAGTATCAATAGAAAATAAAATTATTTTCCTCCCACTTCATTTATTTTTATTTTGTTATTTATGATATGTTTTCCCACTTTCGGGTTTTGCCAACACTGAAATTGGCATACAATTATGCTTCCTCGCAAGATAACCATTTGAGACTTCAAAGAGAAGATGGATGCTAAAGCACAAATACAAACCCCCACAGAAGTCTGTCTTCACACTGAAGACTAATTTCAAAAAACCAGTAAATCTTCTGCAAGATATTTAGGACCCAAAGTGAAATGAGGACTTATCCACTGATAGATGATTATAAAAGAGGATACAGACAAAAGAAGGAAGCAAATAATGGCATAAACTTCGAAATATATACATCAAATAGTGCCATATGCAAAGTCATTCCATAATAACCCTATAGTTGAAGCGTATATTCGACCCCCACCCTCCAAAGTTCCTTTAGTTTTTGTTTTTTTAACCTCAGCTGTGTTGGTTCTACTATTATAGGCTGGTTGCATCCAAAAAAGGAAGGAAGATAAGACCTTTGAGCTGGACCAGGAAGAAGGGGGGAGGGTAGCTTTTATATGTTTTGCAGGATACTAGAAGCACAAAAATAGAATTAGCCTCAGATAAAGACAACTAATCAACCGGAAAAAGTCCACTCATCATTATTCCTTTTTTTCATAACAGATGGACTCTGGGTTATATTTTGCTTATATATCTCCTGATTCGTGAGTTTAAAAATCGGCTTCATTTGAGCACCACATGTTTCTGTTGGTATGTAAATGTTCCAAAGAGCCATGACCATTTAGCTACTGAGGCTATTTGGTCGGCTTTCATTTTCATTTTAGGTGAACAGCAATTTTCCAGTAATAGAACTGAGGTTTGTAACAAACTAACATGAACAGCCCTATAAATCTAGTAGTGGGCAGTGGCAATCAGTAAAGAGATTAAAATATCAAAGGTAAAGTTACACTCTAAGGATTGTAGACAGTCATTAATACTTGAGAGTAACAATATAAAAGCATATACGAAACACCAGTACCCAAGAAATCATTGCTTTTAAACTAACCTTTTCCAGGAGTAGATTGAACTTCAGCAGTGTTCTCTACCACCTCCTGTTCCTTCTCCTCTTCATTATCATCCTCATCATAGTTTTCATCATCGAAAACAGAAGCACGATTCTCCAAAGTAGTTAAAGAGACTTCTGTTGAAAAATAATCCTTCTTCGGCAATAATAGGTCCTCTTCGGTAACAGTTTGTACCTCAGGTCCTTCATATTGCTCATCAATGTCCTCATAATCTACAGCATCTTCAGCTTTCTCATCATAATCTGTGTGTTTAATGAAGCGGAGAGAAGAGCAGTAATGAGAAATGACTTCTGAAAGAAAAGATTGGTCGAATAAAATCTAATGGCTTCAGAATGATGACGAAAACCCAACGTAAGCTCTACGAAACACCGAACCATCTGCTGTGAATTAATGTAAGAATAATAATTCAGAAAACAAAATAAAGAACTATAAGCCCACTGACACACCAAGCTAAACACAAAGAAATGCAGAAAATAAGAATTTCTGGCGCACAAAAGACATAAAGAGTCTGTTAAATAAAAGAATGTCAGCTGCAGGTTAGTATTGCTAAAGAGCTCCATTTGGTGGAACTATTTCAATATCAGCGTCTAGCCTAACCATGAAGATCAACTGAGTAATATATTCCAGCATTTCCCAATTCACTGCAGTAAAATGAATTATCAGAATGTCAAACACGTAAATTGTTGCTGGCTCTTTCTATAATGTATTATAGGTTCAAACCTATGCTTACGATGTCTAGTTAAGAATGTTTTCACTTGTGCTAAAGGCAAACTTTTATAGGACGACAAGAAAGGACAAAAGAATTGTCAATAAAAGTATCACAGAAACTGCATGAGACGGCATTCATGGAAAAAACATGTACCTTGTTCAGCAGCATCTGCAGATTCTTGTGGGGACTTCACCGACAACTGAACATCGAAGGGAAAGAGACATGGAGAAAATATTAGCACCAAAACTACTCAGGTAGAAATCGGGTAACAATCATTCATACTTATACCACCTGATCCGAATTACTATTTTTTTTTAGATAGGTAAAATAACCTGATCTGAAATATAATTCGAAATAAATCATAGTGATAAAAGATTGGGTCTACACTTCTCAGAAGATATAACTCCAAATTATAGAGACAGAAGAGTTCTGATACATACATCTATCTCTGTCAGAGACGGACCAAGCTTGTCAGCTAAAGCAGCAAGATGCTCCTTGGCGTCCTGAAAAACATAATTTCCATTAGAATTTGAACTCTTAATAGCAAAGAAGACACCAGAAGAAGCTCAAACCACACAACATGCGAGATCTGAAAGAGAAATTTGTGGAGCACGAAAATGAAAGAACGATAATTCCACAAATAGGTGATAAACCCGGTTAGCAATTGAATGAGATTATTAAAGATATTGGCTACAGGAAACATCTGGTTCTTGTTGCAACTATTCTTATCGAGAGAAATACTACAATTAGGGGTTGCTTGGTAGTTGGTTAGGAGGTAAATTATTCATGTATTAATTCCTGCATAAGTAATACCATGTTTGGTAGCATACTAGCATTCTTTTACAACATACAGGGTTTTGTGTATGCAGACCTTACCCTACCTTGTAAAGGTAGATAGGTTGTTTCCGATAGACCCTCGGCTCAAGTAAATCATATCATAGCATATCAAAGCAGGTTTGAAAAGGAAATAATGGAGAGAAAAACAGTACCAACAATAAGTAATACGATAACTGAAGCAAATGAAATAACATGTAATAATAAAAAAGAATAAGATCGTAGGAGAGTAATAATAATAATAATAATAATAATAATAATAATAATAATAATAATACAATACTGATAAAGAAGCTAGACAACGTCCGACTATTTCTCCGGCCTACCTCTACCTCTCCTCAGCCCCCACAATAGCCAACCTCTCACACCTCGTTACTGAGGCATTTGATCCTATATAATTTGCAACTTAATTCACACCCTGTTTTGCTTCACAAAAACATTTGACCCTTTACAATTTGCAACTTAATTTTGGGGTAGGCAGCATAGGCATAAAATATTTAGGGAAGCAGGACTGTGTGCTTTTAATTAGCAAAAGTTTTTCCCTTGGGAAAAAACTGTTAACCTTCAAGGTCCTCCCAAAATTTTGTACTGGTTCCAAGAAAGAACTCCTTGGGTTTCGCTCCTAGTGACAACTAAAATAAGTGAAAAGGAGCTTGAAGACTTCATCACCCTCAATCAATGCCCAACCTCAAGATGACCACTTTCCACATCAAAATACAAAACATGGTCCATGTACAGGTATAATTGAGTTGCTTATGCTGAAATCCCAGCAAATAATTATCCTGTTAGGTTCAACAGCTACTTGGAGATACTTTAGTACCTACACTAACATATTAATTTGGGATCTCCCAGCATACTAATCATTTGAGAGTCGAATTACATAGGGAGAAAGGAGCAAATCACCTCGTCAAGGTAGTCAACATCGAGATCACCAGAGTAGTCAACATTTCCAAACATAAATCCCAGAAGTCGGTTACCACCGCCAGCTTCCTCATATTCTTCCTCATCATCTGCAAAAACCAGACATAGTTGTCAGTTAAATCACACTCAGATTGCCAGCTTCCTCACTTTGCAGAAACAAGTAGAAATAATGAGACGCTATAAAGTACAGAAGAACTCAACCCTGTAGGCCAAATCAGATCGTTTTTTGTTGATAGATTTTTGGTGTAAAAAGGAATGGATAGAGGATAATGAACCCAATTACAATTCATGGAATTTTTCGTATAGTATAGCTAGGGTTTTTCTCTTCACCTCTGCTCTCTTCTTGATTTTTGTTTGTAATCGCAGGCACATACTTAGTGCTGGTTTTTGACATCAATAATACTTCCCATTTCAAAAAAAAAAGTAAGAATAATGAAGCCGATTTGGTGGATGTACAAGGCTTCAAAGAGACCATATGTTGGTGTAAAGGAACTTAGCTGGAAGGCTAAGGACAGAAGCACAAAGACCGAAACTTTTTAAAAGTAGATAAGCTACCAAAAGTATGTTCCCCTACAAAAAACACCCAATCATCTAACATATTGGTACATTATGGATGCACCAAAACACAAGACTGAGGTTCTCGTCTACATGGTTAATTATGAGATCCATTGACACCATCTGTGGGCTAAGAAACTCACGATCTAAAAACTAACATTATGCACAAGACTCTGACAATTTCCTTTACTTCTTTCCACACTTCATATTTATTTTTCGATAAGGTAAGTGAATTTACACTCTACATTTATTCTGGAAGGATAAGCAGTAACTTCTAAGCCACCAGATCACAGCTCTCTTTCTCCAACTTTTAGGCACTAAAAAAACCCTTATTTCTGTCAATAAAGCGGTCAAAGCTTTACAATACCCCCCCCCCCCAACCCCACACACACAGAGACAGCAATTTCCTATTTGATATCTAGGCCAATCAAATGAGCCACTTAAGTTTTCTTACCTAGTGAAGAACATTAGATGAGCAATAAATTCAGCTGGCCCACCTTTCTTCATTCTCTTTTGAATATATCATCAGTTTTGAGACTTCCCAAATTCAACCCCGGTCCATATTGCACTAACCGAGCAACCAAACTTCTTTTATCGTTTTATGATCAGATTATTTATATACAACAAATATTGCAAAGCAAATGATTAGGGTCTTCAAACAAAATGGAATACATCAATTAGACAGACCAATCAACTATTATTTCAATAGCATTTCAAGTTTGGATTCTTCGAATCCCATCCCACTCACCCACCCCACATGAAATTAAAAAATAAAGAAATAACGAAAGAAAAGGTGACATCATGGCAGGATTGCAAGCTTTCCTTATCACTCAATTGAAGGGGGAAGAGCACAGTCACGTGCAGAGGAAGAAGTATATGGAACTCTCAACAGCAAAAATAAGATGTTGATGATGATAATAATAATATCTAAAGCTCTTTGCAAATACAGGAATGTTTTTCCTGTCAGTTGCAGGATAAAGGAGAACTAAAAGTCCTCATTATTCATATCCATACCAACTATAATTACTGGTAGAGGAGAAACCATTTGTAACAAAGTACGAGACCACATATATTCAGCTTTCGGTTTGCAATGAGACATCAATCATACAGAAGCTCCTCCAGTAATTGTTTCAAAGATGCAATACTTTGACATAGTTCTTCTTGAGATGAGGTCACTGAGATTATACAACCAGGTGATCCAAGTAATAGAAAAATTCCAAAGAGAATGTTATAAAAATTGAAACAACATGACATCCATGCTTCATAGTTTGACTTGAAACTCATCAACAAGTATTAAACTAGAAAACCCGCTTGTTTCAGATACACGGTTTCTGCCCTATTTAATTACACATATAAGAACATAAAAATTTATAATATACACCTTCATAAGAGTGGCAACGGAACCGGGAGGTGCCGGTACCGGTTCCGGTCCGTCCCGGTCCGTTACCGGTCCGGTTCCGGTCCGTCCCGGTCCGTTACCGGTCCGGTTCCGTCCGGTGTAGGGGTTGGCCGGTAGGGGTAACGGCACGGAAGGGGTAAAATTACCGGATCGTCCCGGTTCGATCCGGTGGGAAACCAAAATTTTCATTTTTTTTTATTTTATTTTTTTTAATTAAATAGCCGTTGGCAACGGCCAGTGGGCCCCACCCAACGGCTATTTCAGCCAAAACACCCCCCTACCCCCCAAACTTTTTTTAATACCCCAAAGTTTTTAAAAATACATTTTAGTCCTAAATTTTAACTATAAAAACCCCCCACCCCTTCATTATTTACTACACAAAATTTCTTCTTCTTCATCTACTCTCTCAACTCTCAATCTTCTACTCTTCTACTCTTCTACTCTCTATTCTCTAATAGTCTCTATTAAATTGTTAATTTTATTTGTTGGATTATTTTGGAGCAATTTTCAAGCTTCAAGTTTCATCTATCAATTTCGGCTTTTGGTTATACACGTCTGTTTTTACGCAGACGTTTGGTACATTCATTCCAACTTTCATCTTTTTACTTATTTATTTTTTTGCATTTAATTTTTGTATTTATTTATTTGCTTACTTTTAATATTTTAATATGGAATCCGGTGATAAAAATGTCGGCCAAGGTAAAAAAACACTTTTTGGTAGGTTGACTAATGCAGTAACCGGAAAAACTAAAGTCGGTAGTTCTTCTAAATCCAAATCTAAAACTAGACAACAGCCTCAATTAAGAATAAATACGGATGATTTTACACATGTTGATGAAACTCCTTTTAATATTGATAGCAATACTCAATTAGATCATGAATCTTTACAGACAAGGTTTGGTAATTTTAATGAAGAACTAGATGAAGAAGTAGAATATGATAATGAATATGATGGTAATGATACTTATGATGATGATGAAACAGAGCTGCCTATGGCTACTAGTCCCACTCCTGCTCCCGCTCCCGCTCCCACTCCCCCTGTACATCCTACTAGGGCTAAGCCAAAGGCTGAACGTCCTAAAAAATCTGTTGTGTGGCAATTTATGACTCAAAGTGAGGATAAAACTCAAGCTATTTGTAAAATATGTAAATATATTTTGAATCATAAAACTACGGGAAAGTCGGGTGGGACGGGACATTTAAGAAATCATTTAATGGGATGTTGTAAAAATGAATTTTTGCAAGCTCAGGCTATAGCCGATGCAAAAAAATATGGTACTCCCCTTCCCGATGCATCTGTAGGAGTAGGGGCCTCTAACATGATCCAAACACAGTTAAACCCTTCTAATGTTGCTGGCCCTAGTACACATCGCAGTTATAGTAGAGAAAGAGATCTTGAAGAATTAGCTAAAATGATTGTTCTTTGTGGCTTGCCTTTTAGTTTTGCTGAAAATCCCGGTTTTGTTCATTATATTCAAATAGTGTATAATCCTTCTTTCACAGGTTTTTCAAGAAATACTATTAAAAAAGCTATTTTTGATTATCAAGGACAACATGTACAATATCTTCGTTGTTTATTTAACTATAATACTTGTAGAATAGCTATCACTTCTGATATGGGTCGTAGTCCTAATGGTAACGATTATTTCACTATTACTGGTCATTGGATTGATGAAAATTGGAACATGCAAAAAAGAATTTTAGGTTATAAATGTTGTGAAATGCTGAAAACCGGTAGTTACATAGCTCAAACTATTATAGATGTTTTACAATTTTATGGAATTTGTAATAAAGTAATTAGTGTCACCCTTGATAATGCTTCTAATAATACAAATGTTGTTGATAAACTAAAACCGAAAATTTGCCCTATTTATAATGACGGTTTTCATATTAGGTGTGCTGCACACATATATAATTTAATTGTTAGAGATGGTATAGCAATGTATAATAATGGTTGTATAAAATGTGAAGTTGCATGCCATTTTATTTTTAAATGTCAAGTAAAGTCTAGACGTGTAGAGTTTGAAAATCGGTGTCGTGAATTAGAACTCCTCCCTAGAAAAATTCCAAAAACAGTGTCTACTAGATGGAATTCTTTATATGAAATGCTTAAAGTTGCTTATGAATATAGAAAGCCTTTACAAATGGTTTGGAATACTCACAATTCAGATAATGATTATAGAATTACTGACACTGATTGGAAAGAAGTATATGAACTTAAAGAATTTTTAAAAGTTTTTTATTTAGCTACAAAACAAATATCTGGACTTTATTATCCAACTATTTGTTCAGTTTTACCAAATATATGTGCTATTTCTGATAAATTTTTTCAATATAAAAATATTCCACGGTTTAAAGATTCTATTAATGCAATGATTAAAAAATTTAGAAAATATTTTATTCCTATTCCTCAAATTTATTTAACTGCTTGTTTATTAAAACCAACTTACAAAGAAATAGGTGCATCACGAATGGTTGAAAGAATATATTCAAATTTAGATATTTTAGAGATTATATATCAGCAAAGTATCCAAGGTGACGAAGTTGCCGAAGAGGACAAAATACCTAGTTTGTCCGATGTTAAAGATAGCATAAGAATTGAAGCTAGAAAATTGTATGACTTGTATAATTCTAGTAGAATAAATGATGAAGTACGTAATGTAGAACCTTCAAGTTCTAGGCGTAGATATTCAAATGAAGATGATATGATGGAAAATTATCTTGGTCTTACTTCTAATGAAAGGAATGATTTTTGATGAATATCTTAATCAGGGAATGGAAAGCATTAAGGATGCACAAGGCAAACCTCAACTTTTGAAATGGTGGAAGACTCGTGGCAAGTCATTTCCAAAACTTCAACTGATGGTTCGAGATTTGCTAGCTATTCAAGCATCTTCAGTAGCTTCGGAGGGCGCTTTTAGTGCAGCAAGATATCAAATTGGGGAGCATAGGTATTCATTAGCATCAGACAGCTTGGAGATATCGGTATTGTTTAGAGATTGGATCAATGCCGAGCGAAGGAATTATGGGCGTCCTAGTTTACCTGTCCAATTTGAATATGATATAGATAATATTTTGGTAAATTCTAGTGAAGACGGCATGGATGCATTGGAGGATCAAGCACAACAACCACTTCCAGAAAATGTTACCAGGGAATTGTTAGAAACTCTACGTCAAGACTATTTTCAAGGATTCAAATATTAGTATGATAGTTCGAGGCCTAATTCAAACAGAACCCTTCCTAGAAGGTGGCTGCGTAGATTAGGTCCTCTTCTAATATTTGTAATACAAATTGTATTATTTAATTTTTATGAATAAAATTATAGGTTATTCGCCTTAAATTTTTTTAATTATTGTCTTCAATTTAATACAAGTCTTTTTTATATATTTCAATTTTTAAATGTTTCAAACTTAAGTTACAATTTGAAATTTAAAAAAGTTTAACAAATGAAAGTTTGATATAGTTTAAAAAGTTTCAAACTTAAGTAAGTAAGTTATTAAGTTAGTTATAGTTTAAAATTTTAAATTTAAACTTTTAAGACTTAAGACTTAAGAGTTTAAAAAGTTTTTAAGAGTTTAAAATTTGAAATTTAAAGTTTTAAACTTTTAGAGTTTAAAATTTAAACTCTAAAAAAAGTCTAATTTATTAAGTTATACTTTTAAAAGAAATATAAAATAACTTATATATTTTGAAACTTTTTCAATTATAAATAACCAAATTTTAATTTAATTAAAATTTAAAAAAAAAAGGGAGCGGGACCCGGTATACCGGTCCGGTCCCGGTCCGGTCCAGTCCCAGTAGGTACCGGTCCGGGACGAAAAGGGATAAATTCCCGGAAGTCCCGGTACCGGTACCGTCCCGGTTCCCAGCCAACCGGCGGAAGATTACTCCGGTACCGGTCCGGTTCCGGTTAATACCGGTCCGGAAGTCCCGGTACTGGTGCCGGTGCCAGCCATACACCTTCATAAGAAAAATTAACATTTTAGATACACACAAGTCACAAACTAACATGGTTTCCCAAAGCACCCAAGGGTGTGATCTAATCGATGTAGGTACAATTAAGACTATGGGAGACCAGGGTTTGAATTTGGAAAAAAACTAGGTGATTTCTTTCAATCAGCCAAAGCCTGATGGGATAATGCAAGTACTTGGCGGAAAAATTGAGGTGCAAGTTGGATATCAGAAAGAAACTTGAAGCGACGATATCCAACTTGGGTTAGTATAGGCATGGGTCAAGCTACACATTTTAGGGAACTGTGTGCTTCAAGCAATTGCATCCTCACGAAAAGCTTTTGAAACAGCTAGATTGGTATAGGCACTATCGAATGTATAAAAAAAACTTTAGAATCTCAACTTTGAAAGAGTAGGATTAGTATTGGCATTATTGTACACAAGATGCTAAAATTACTAATTTTAATTGCAATTTGTGTATTTTAATTTTTCTAAATACTGAGTTTACTTCAAAAAGCTTGAGCTTCAGTCTAGGCTTCACCTCACCAAATTGTTTAACAACGGTTTTCTGTTCTTCACAACACTACTGACTTTTCTTTGTCCAGGAGACAGTTCAATAACAAAATACCCAGTGTAATCCCACAAGTGGTCTCTGGGGAGGATCCTTAAACGTAATTCTAAAAGGGCCTTCCCGCAAAAAAACCGAGTCTTGGCAGTGAAGGTAGAGAGTTTGTTTCCGATAAATCCTCGGTTGAAGTAAAGCATATCAAAAATCAAGCACGTAAAGCAAATATAGTAGCGAAGAAACCATGCTTAAAACAATAAAGAAGAGAACAGGTAGCAACAACAAACAATACGATAACTGAAGTAAACGAAACAACACGTAATACTAAATTTAAGAACCAGCTTACTAGCTACCAAAACTAAAGCCAAGTATATATAATATTACCTTCATCACGCCCATCACGGGATGAGCCACCAGGTTCATAGCCCATCTTAGATCAGCAACTCTGCAACAAAAACACTTCATTATTCTGAGACTAGCAAAGAACCAAAAAACACCCAATAAAATTCCAGAAAAGAACCTCCTTTACTTCCCTCAATTCATTATAGTCCAATTCGTTGCAAGAAACGAAAAGGGTAGGTGTATGTAGACCTTACCCCTACCCCGGAGGTAGAGAGGTCGTTTCCAATAGACCCTCAGCTCGATTATTCTGAACACTAGTAATGAACCAACCAAAGATTACTATTCAGAAAAAGAACCTCCTTTACTCCCCTCATCCTAAAACACAATCCAATTGTGCAATATAGTACAGTTTCAAATCGTTATAGTCAAATTCAATGCAAGAAACGAGAAGGGTGTATTTAATTTCACAAAAAAACGAAAAGGGGTTGTCTAATTAGACATAAATAGATGATTAAATGTACAACAAGAAGAAGAGAAACATACAATTTGATTCGTATACAAGCTGAAATTTTTTCTCTTTTTCTTTCTTTCTTTCTTTTTGGAACAGCAACAGCGCGAGAGTATTTATTGGCAAGAATTTGTGAGGGAATTTATAGAGATTCACACTTCCTTCTAGCTTTTGCAAGTTTCATCCCCCTCTTCGCTCTAAGGGAATTTTGGTTTTGGGCAAAAGAACCAGAGCTAATAAAATAGGCCAGAATATATATATTTTAAGTTAAATTGAAAAAAAAAAAAAGAATATATAATTTCTAAAAAAAATATTATTATTTCTGCATCCTATAAAACAAAAATATTATGTGTCAAAATATTTAGAAGTATATTTTTTTTAAAATAAAAAAAGTCGTATGTACTACTCCCTCCGTCACTTTTTACTTGTTACTGTTCCGCTCATCGAGGTCAAATTGCATGAACATTAATCAACATTTTAAGGTATATTTTTTCTCATATTAATATGAGAAAGAATGCAACTTATAGTAGCATTTTTGTATAGTTTTCGACAATCTAAATTTTAAAATTTAAATTATTAAATTAATCTATTTCAATTTACTAGCTTTGAAGTTTAGTCAAATTGACTTTCGTAAAGCGAAATGTGGCAAGTAAAAATGAACGGAGGGAGTATCAATATATTTTATTAATGTACATAATTTATACTTTCTCAACCGATGAGCTCGTTAAGAGACTTGATCGTTAAAATTTTATTTTCACACTTCATGCCACATTTTGATTTACCTTGTTGGTCAGCTATGTCCTACCTTATATCGTTTATGTTATCTTACATTTTTTATTTTTCATTATTGACTCTATATTCCATATGCTTCTTCATCGTTTATGTTATCTTACAAGAGTTTGAAGAAGCAGACTGATTTTTATTTGACATGATCGTACAAATGTAATTTGTAAGTCGTCACTTGATAATTGCTTATAAATCACATTCGATAGATGTTATTTACAAATCGTTTTTATAAGTGTGATTTGTAAGTTGAAGTGCAATTTGTAAAAGGCATTCTTGAACCGCGATTTGTAAGTTGTGAAGTACCATTTAGAAGTCGTATTTGATAAGTACAAAGTGCATTCATGAACCAATAAAGAATAATTTTTTAAAATATAATATAATATCCGAGTTCGCTTACACGCACCCCAACTAATTTCACAAAATAATTGTCACCTCCTACGCTCCCACCAACACAACCAATAAATAAAAGGTCTTGATTATTTTTTTTATATTGATTTACACAAATCTTTATGAGATATAAAGGGAATAGCAACAAAGAATAATTTAACTAAACCCTATTAAAAATATCTTTTAAAATTAGCCAACTAAATATGAGAAAATTGAAAAACTATCTTCATACCAAACACATAGTAACAAACCTTAACACACTTGTAATTCATGCACCACTTTAAAAATATTCATATTTTGCCTTGAAGGTTCTACACATCGACTGATAAAGACACCAGAAAACAATTTAACTAAATTTCTCTTGTTCCCATTTCAGTACAAGTGTTGATCATACATCACTTGTAAGATCACAAAGTGATGGAAGATATGTATAAATAAAATATGGGATATGTTCAAGAATTTCATTTTATTTTCTTGTCTTACATTTTGAGCTTGCTGGAACTTTGAAGAAACAACAAGAGGACAAAACAGTACTCTGCCATGGGGAGAAGTAATGTTTTCTAAACTCAATTCACTTCATTGTTTATCTTTTTTTTTTCTATATTTGTAGTGTTTGAGTCAGTTTGTACACATCTCGATTAATTTTGAGGCACGTGTTACCTCGCACCAGCACATCATGTATAGAATAACTCTGTCCACTTGGGATTAGGAATCTTTGCTGTGTTTTTTTCTTCTATGCTGTTATCTAGTTGCAAAGTTTGGATTTTTTGAAGTTTGGAGAAGAGATTTACATGGGAATTCTAATGAATTTACTTTTTGGGGTGGGGGTTTGCATTTTCTTGGATTAGAAGAGGATAAATTGTGTTTTTTTGGTATTTACTGTGCTCTTATTATGCTGTCAAGTTTGGTATCTATTCTAAGTATATTAGATGTTCACTCAACTAATAGTTTTTCTTCCACAAAGAAAATGACTCTCTGAGATAATAACTATTAGTATATGGTTGAGTGACCATGTGAGAATTCAACTCCGAGAATGTTTCTACTGAAAATGTATTGAGTAGTGCATCATGCCTATTTTATTACCTATGTCTCTACTTTTTATGGATTATACTCAGGAGAGACTGATAAGGCAATACTATTTTCTATGTTTAGCTAGAAATATGTTCTTTTGATCTGTGATATGATGGAAATTGGGAATAATTCACTTTAAATTGAAGCAAATAATTTCACTGTTGCAAGGTGAAATTTAAGAATTTGGATAGATTGTATACCGGTATGATTGGTAGGCTATATGTAGTGGCAAAACCAGGAATTTCGTCAAGAGTATTCATGATTTAACATATATGTATAAATACTTTCTTTGACCTATATATGCAATGTTATTATTTCTATGCACTTTTTTAACGAACAATGTTCAACTAACCACCTTTCGGTCCATGTGGCTTCGCCACTGGCTCTATGCTTATGATACTCTGTTTAGATTACTTACATTGGTCATTTGGAATTGCATTTCTGGTTGTAGGACCTGCAAGGTGTTATCGTCAAATAAAGGGCAAGCCCTATCCAAAGTCGCGATTTTGTCGTGGTGTGCCTGATCCTAAGATTAGGATTTACGATGTTGGCATGAAGAAAAAGGGGGTCGATGAGTTCCCATGCTGTGTGCATTTGGTTAGTTGGGAGAAAGAGAATGTATCTAGTGAGGCATTGGAAGCTGCACGTATCGCGTGCAACAAGTACATGACTAAGAATGCAGGAAAGGATGCTTTTCATCTGAGGGTCAGAGCTCACCCTTACCATGTTTTGCGCATAAACAAAATGTTGTCCTGTGCTGGAGCCGATAGGCTCCAGACAGGTATGAGGGGAGCATTCGGCAAGCCTCTTGGGACTTGTGCACGTATTTCTATTGGCCAGGTTCTGCTTTCTGTTCGGTGCAGGGACTCAAACAGTCGTCATGCCCAAGAAGCTCTTCGTCGTGCAAAGTTCAAGTTTCCTGGTCGCCAGAAAATTATTGTTAGCAGTAAATGGTATTTGCTTTAACTTGTTCTTATATTCTGCCTTTAGTTCTGTCATCTGTGTGTTACTAATGCCACTTTCTAGGACGGGCACCGGTAGTTATCATTTTGGTGACCTGATAGAGTAGCTCTTAGCTTATACTACTATAGCCACAGTTGCTAGTGTGGATCGTCAAAAAGATTAGCCAAACTGCAGCTTGGACATATAGGATTTTGCGTAAAAACAGGATTGTGAACAATCTCGATACACTTCATCACCTTTTTAGTATGTATTCATTATTGAAGAGGTTCTTATACGCGCATTCTCTTGCATTTCAGGGGGTTCACACCTTTCAAACGTACCGATTACCTAAAATGGAAAGCCGAGAACAGGATCGTGCCAGATGGCGTCAATGCTAAGGTTCGACATTCACTTCTCTTTCCCAAATAGAACTTTAAACCAGCAGCTACATTTCCTTCTCTGTCTCTATATGAAGATCTTGACAAGCTACAATCACTTTGTTTGCATAGTACAAGTATATCTTCCATGAACCAAGTTCCTAAAGATTTAATTTATATATGTACTTCTAATACATATCATCATATTCTATCTGGTATATTTGAAACATGGTCAGCTCACCGAGGATATGACCCTTGACAGGAGGGTGTGGAGGTCGAGAATTAGGATAGAAGGTTAGTAGGTAGTCGAGTGCTTTGCTTTCCCATTCCTGGAGTCTTGCATTTTCGTTTTCATAGATTTCTATTTCCTTCAATTGTTTCATTAACCTTGATTATTGTATTTTCTTGTTATTCCTGCTTGTTGTTGTTGTCGTCTTTTTCATCTGTTTTTGAGCCGAGCATTTATCGGCAACAACCTCTCTACCTTCAAAGTTAGGGGTAAGGTCTGCATACACACTATCCTCTCTAGACCTCACATGTAGGGTCTCTCTACCTTTCCAAGTTAGAGTTGCCTCTCTACCTTCAAAGTTAGGGGTATGGTCTGCATACACACTATCCTCTTCAGACCTCACATGTGGGGCCTCTCTACCTTTCCAAGTTAGAGGTAAAGTCTGTGTACCTGTGGAATTACACCGGGTTTGTTGTTATTGTTGGTCAGCATAGTAGATGTAGCTAACTTCATACTTCTGTTTTTTTCCTTTTTTTGGCTTGCAGCTCCTTGGCTGTCATGGACCATTAGCTGCAAGGAAACCTGGACAAGCATTTTTACCTGGAACTGTTTGAGACTGGACATGATTCATGATACTATGTACAGAATATCATGTGTTGTTTAGTAGCTAGTGTAGTTTATTTTTAGCTCTATAGTAAGTACAACATATCAAAATAAAGAAAGTACAATAAATTGGACTTATTAGTATTAGGCATGTATGATATGGATAGGACTGAATATAAGATAGAAAATTTCAGACATCCAAAAATCCATAGTATTAATCCGCTATTCAATTCGAAATCCATATATTTTAAAAATAAATTACCGAAGTCTAATCTACTACAATCCAAAAATCTAAACCAAAATATCCAAAAGGTTCGGATTTCGGATTGGCCCAAACTATGTCCACCTCTAGTTCTTGAGTATAGATTCATTCACTGGTTTAGAGCTCCTCAAGTCTTGTATACACCTTGTTTAATAAGTTGTTGCAACTCTCAGGAGATGTGCAAGGCCCACACATGAGATAAATGACATTGCCAAGAGGCCTCATATAGATTCCATCTTCGCGAAGCTTCTGAAGGAGAGATCTAGCATACAGAGAAGCATACCTGCATGTTTACAGACAAAATTGAGCTTGGAAACTTTGGGATTACAGCAACCCAAAAGACAAATCTATATAGGAACTGACTATATGCTGTAATTGGTAATCAAATGACGGTGCTATAACAAACAGATACACAAAACACTGATGAGCATCAGGTATGAGCAAGATAACAACAGTATTCAGCCTCATTTACATTTTCCAGCTTTCACCATAAGCAAAACAAAAGTATACGATTAGACTATAACTTGTTGACAGAGTCGTAACTTGTTTTACTTAAACAGTTGGATTCCCCTTTCTGTACCAGTGCTGAGTTGGCTGTTCGACGCCCGGGGAAGGCCCCTCGAAGGAACCATTCCCAGTCCGTCCCCCGGCTGGCATGCGGCGACCCGCTCTTGCTGCGGGAGCAGCTCGAGCAGTCCACCAACAACCGACGGGTTCGGGACTGGGACCCTCGTGCCCAGCCCTCAGAGTCAATCCTTTTCCCGAAGTTGCAGATCCATTTTGCCGACTTCCCTTACCTACATTGTTCCATCGACCAGAGGTTGTTCACCTTGGAGACCCGATGCGGTTATGAGTACGACCATGCACGGACGGTATTCGGTCCTCCGTATTTTCAAGGGCCGTCGGGAGAGCACCGAACACCACGTGATATGCAATGCTCTTTCAGCCGCTGGACCCTACCTCCGGCTGAGCCGTTTCCAGGGTGAGCAGGTTGTTAAACAGAAAAGATAACTCTTTCTGAGGCTCCCGCCAACGTCTCCGTACTTCCTAACATTGTCGTCAACCGCCATATCTCGGTTTAGGAATTTTAACCCGATTCCCTCTCGGAGTACGCGCGAAACGCGCTATCTGTCGGGGTTCCCCTCTACCTTTAGGATCGACTAACCCATGTCAACAGAGTCATATACTAATTTTTTTAACTTCAACCAAAAATTGTCCAAACAGGGTTCTCCTTTGGGAAGGCAAATAAGTCCCACTTGTAAGTTTTGCATGCTATTACCAACAAACTATACATGTCAGAAAAGCAGTCTCTAGCTAGTCAAATATGTCTTAAATAAGCTTCTAAATGATTCTTAATTGGAGCTCTATGTCACAGCTTACATATGGTGCACCACTGTAATATGGTAGTTAAGGTAAAGCATAAGAATTTCATTGGGTAAACTATCACTGCATTGACAATGAGAACGAATAAATAACTCCTAATTTACAAGAAAACAGCATAGACTGCATACCCAGCATTAGAGCCTTCTGCTCGTAGTTCCAATGCACACAGAGTCCCCAACACAACCACTCTATGCACTGCTGGAAGTAAGGAAATTTGTCTCACCAAGTCTGAATCCCACAGCTGCAAACATCCAAGAAATGATGAAGTGGGAGACACAAAATAACATGTTAAGAAATAAGATGTGGGGAATTCATCTTTTATAACAGTCCCCTTACAAGTTTTTTTACAAGGTGACCTAGTTTTTTGTTCAAATTTAATCGGTGGATAATTGTTATGACTCTGGATACTTTCTTCAGTATTAATTTGAATCAATGGTACAAAGAACCTATGTTACGTGGATTCATCTATGGGTTTGTATGTAGCACGGATGTGTGGAAGTATCCAGCATGGTTACAACAGGTCTTTTGCTACATTTTAGTGGCTTTTACTAAAATCAGCAGAGAGTACCCACACCTTATCAAAGCAAATGAAGGATCCATATAACATAGCAAAAACCATACGATGATTTTAAAGTCGATCAAAATACACTTGGTGACCTTGAGTGTGCCCTAATATTTTGGCATACCACACTGATATGCTTGCTCAGCTTCGACAGGTTCCAAATCTATGGGCTCCAATTGTTTGTGCAAAGAGATTTTCAATTAGGGAAATTGCATAAACAGTCGCGTACCCAAAAAAAAAGCAGGAAGATGTATAATATACACATATTATGTATATTGGTTAGCAGATGTAAATATTTTCGGCCGAGCGGCCAAATGTGTAACTGCTCCTTTTAAGTATCCTAAGAATGTTATGCTGAATAGTCCGAAACAAGGAGATTTACATGTTTCCACCAAAACAGTCTAGGAGACAAGAAATCAGAAAACTGTTTTTTTTAATCGAGACTCGAGAGAAAACAGAAAACTGTTATTAGGGAACTTCCATATAAATGAGGAGTGACACTATTTTCCGGAACAGAAAGGGAATGCAACTTTTAGTAATCTTTGTATTTATAATGTGCAAATTCCTGGTGACTAAAGTACAATAACATTTATCAGCCAACTGCATTTTCACATACCTCCCTGAGCAGCATAGCTTCAGATATCAGATTATGATTTGTTTTGGAGTCCTTAAACCATTTGATCGACTTCACAGCAGCTGTACAACCCACAGCATGTGCAGTGTAAGAGTGACCATGCAAGAGTGCCTGGAGCTGAAGCAAAGGAATGAGGTTACACCACCAGTCATATGATATTGTTATATTTGAGGACTTGAATTGGGCGTAGCCACCAATGAGAAGCAAAAGGGGCATTTTAGCAGATCCAACAAATTTTGGCTGAATCAAGTTTTTCGCTCACAGAAGCAAATACTTGACAAGCAGACGGTGAACACTGAACACTGATGATTATACCTTTGAATCTCCAACAAATGCTTCAAATACAGCTTCTGATGCTAAAGTGACAGCCAAGGGCACAATGCCACCAGTCATCAACTTGGCAAAGCAGGCTATATCTGGCTTACAGCGGATAAACTCCGTAGCAGACTGAAAAAGCAAAAGATACAAATTGAAATTCCTAAAACCAGAGAAGTGATACATCAAGTGATCTGGCTAAGAACCCGGAAAATTCATACGTCAAGTACTCTAGAAAACAAACCTCTGCTCCCAGACGCCAGAATCCCGTAAAAACCTCATCAAAAATAACAGGAATTTTTTGATTTCGGCATTCTTTAACAAGTACTCTCTGAAATAGGGGATCAACCATTTCCATTCCTCCAGCGCCTTGTATCACTGCAAATAATTGCAAGTAAACCTCATTGTTATAGAAAGTTGAAGAATCATTATGAATAACGTAAAATATTCTTAATTAACTGTCATCGTAGACATTAAAGAAAATCACTAAGAATATTTTACACAATATTACTTGATTTTTTAATAAGTAATAACTAAAAGTTCCATGAATTAGAAAAAATTCTCTCATATAGCCAAAAACTCATACGGAAAGCAATTGTGCATGTTGTTCACCAACAATTTCAAAGAAAAGTAAACTATATATGATACAGAGTATGGAAGAGAGATCCAAAAGGGTAAATGCATCTAGAATTACGTAAGCATGAGTCATGAGCAAGAAGGAAAAGATGGAGGGGGAGAATAGACCAAAAAGAAACTTGTGCATATGTCAAAGTCTCGCCTGGTTCTATAATCAATGCTCCAGTCCGAGTAGATCCACTTGAGTCAATAATTAGATGTAATGTTTTCCATATATACGAGTGATATATATCAGCAAGATTTGAAGTGTCACGGCTTTCCTTGAATATGTTCTCGCGCAAACTGAAAGCTGAAAAAGAAACTAATACTTATAATATTGAAAAATTGAAATAAGAATATCACCAGAAATTACGCTTCACTTACTCAAATCTTCAAGACTGGGATTTTGAGTTTCAATCTCCTGAGGAAGGCTAAGTTTCCAAACACCATCACGCATGGCAACTGTTGGTGGATCTAAAAAATGACCTCTTCCCTTATACCTGCAAATTTACAATATGTTCAATACTTCAGATTTTACCTAAGGACAAAACTGTAAAGAAATCATGTTCACCCTAACTGCCAAGACATACACAATCTGACATGAAATATATGAGTTAAGAGAATAAAAGAGTGAAGTTCCTAGATAAAAACAGAACCCAACAAGATTCACAGTCTGAAAACATTAGGCATAGCGTATTTCTTTCACCATTATAAACACCGGAAGAAAGGCACAAGTTTTCTTTTTTACTTTCATATACACTAATTAAACAGCAGTATCAAATTGCTCGCACAAATCAGGATGATCATCGTGAACTTCACATCACTATGCCATGCATTTTAAAGTAAAGGTGGATCAGGCTGATGAATTCTTTTCCTATCAAGCAGATCAAAGAAAAGGCCAACTACTCCAACAAAGTTACTGTTTTCCACCCCTCTACTTTGGAGTTCCAAAAGAAATGAGTGTAAGTGTTTGCACTGATAACATCTCACCCCCTACCTTGCCATATGGATTATGGACAGTCAAATGTATTTCAATCTTCTCAAACAAATAATTTGACTTTTAATCAAATTGCCAGAGCTGTTCCAAGTAATTTCTAAAACTTGAGCAGAAATACAGTACTCAGCTCTATCTACTAACTTTGTGTAATGTGCATGATCCAAGGAAAGTTGAGCCATGCTCATCTTTCTTGCATTGTGCAGTGTGATGAGACCTTAACAGGAAGCATTAGTTCTGCTTCGATGCTTCTATAAATTAACAGTAAGAATTTGTTGATTTGGAAATAAAAGGAATGCATGACTTAATGGAATTCATGTAGACAATAATGTGAGGATTTTTTAGGGTCAGGAAACAACGAAATATCAAATAATTATTCACTAAAATTGTGCTTATAGATTAGAATTAGAGAGCTGCATGTAGCACGATGTCTCCAGCATTAAATGGATCTTTTTACTCCATAATACATTCAGTTCTGGAGCATAGTACCGAACATTTTGGAGTCGACCAGGTGATGTCGGTCAGTCAAAAGCATGTTTACCTAGTTCGCATTTTAAAGGAAATGAGGCAAGGCAATGCAGTTCAAGAATTCTCGTTTAGGCAGTTCATATGATCTGGAAGAGGATCCCTTGAGCTGATGTGGGTTATACGGAAAGAATGACAGGAGAGCTTTGCAGGGGTGGAAAGCACTTCTGTATCGTTTAAAGGAACACTTAAATTTTTCGTAAATCATTAGAGCACCTAGGAAGTATAGATGATAAGCTGCTCTTCATAGAGAATCATATTTGTGTATGAGTCAAACACTTAAATACATGATTATATCAGTATTATCTATTATTTATCTGCATGACTGTATAAATGAGAAAGAACACATACTAAAAAAGTTTCCATCTTCTAGAGCCTTGGTAATCATGCAGAAAGATTTAGTCACCCAGAAAATAATTGAATTATCCTGTTTAGTTATCGGCACTGATATCTAATGGCAATGAAAATTCAACCTCCCAAAAGAAATAACAAATGCTTTCACAGCAATGAAAAGCTGCCGCCAAGAGAAACAATGAAATACTTTCACAAAGATAAGGCCATACCATGGTTGCTGGTAAAAACCAGTATAAGGTGATGGCGCCTGTGCTTCCATAGCACCCAAAGTGTCACCGTGGTAAGATCCTCTGAGGGCTAAAACCTGGTTCATGACACAGAAAACTCCATACATAAACTAGCATTTTGCAATGCATATGATAGAGATACTATTTATTGCTTTGCTGTCAAATTTGTGAAAGGGGAGAAACTTGAGTACTAGGCAGTCTAGCATTTTCCAGCAGCATCTGACCTTACAAGTACAACTAATGTCAAGTGCGAGCCGAAAGCGAGATGGCTTAATATGGTGAAGAAAATAAAATGAATGATTTGAAAAAGCTACTTAGCTTTTGCTCAAACTTGACATTGACTGAAATGTCAGATCTTTACAAGCACCCAATTGGAGTGGTGCATTGATCATTCCTTGTTCTCCAAGTACATTAAGTAAATGAAGTGGCACTTTTCAACAGTAAAAACCGATACTTCGGGACACATTTGTCCAATCAACATTATCAACTCAATGGGTAAAACAAAGTGCAACTACTTGGAAGACATTGAGTAGACCAACCTTTAAATCAACACTACTTTCAGCATTCTCAGCCACCAAATCATCAGAGACAATCTTGTGATCAAACAGGAACTTCCGTAGTGCCATTTTAAGAGCAATTTCAATTGCAGTAGAGCCATTATCTGAAAAGTACACTCTCGAGGCCCACCCTACAAAAACAATGTTATTAGAAAACTAATCTTAGTGCAGTCTAGAAATATTTAACATTATTTAGGTATACAACCAAACATGAAACACATTATGGCACACAAGAATTGTTGCAATACCATTTCATAAGATTTAGATACAGTCTTAACTAAAAAAATTGGACACAAATATCTAAGATATATGAATCAGGACATTTGGAAAGAAACAAACGAAAAGGAATTCCAATATTTTTCCTATCTGCACATCATATAGATTTAGTTTTCATGGTTATGGAACAAGTATAAAGGAATGTACGAGTCCAAAACAGCTCAACCACTTCTCAGAATTTCCAAGACACGGAAAAAATTGATATAAGCATAGAAGTTAGAATCGAGGCATTACTTGCTATATAAGTAGTGTTTTAGCAGCTTATGTTTTGATAGTTAGAATTCTTGCCGAACAATTTTTTGTGAAGGTAAACTTCTTGCCTAACATGTAGAAATAACAAATTACAGGTTGATAAAGATGCCAATATATTACCACATGAAAAAATTGCTGCATGAACAATTAGCAACATAGTCCCTCAAAGAACTGTAATCAACAACAACTACAAGAAACTAAATGAAATATAAAGAGTGAATTCATGGCATATATGCTCTCTCATGGAGAAATACAAAGAGTTTCAAATATAAGAACACTGATTAGGCTCATCACTCCAGCTCGCTAATTTCCCTAAGAAATGACAACGCAAACACGGACAGGGTTTAAAAGACAAACCTTTTCCCACGCCTTCAAGTAAAAGTTCAGCACATTCCAAAGCCGGTTCGTGTACATTTTCAGGAAACATTACATGCCCGTATCTAGCAGTAGCATAACCCATATCTCTTGCAAGCTCAATCTGAAACCACCTAAAGACAAATAGAGAAAATCGAGTTACAGTCTTACAATTTAAATAACAGGGTAAAGTCTTAAAGAGAGCAAAGCAAACTGGGAAACAGCATATGCGAACAAATATAAGTAATATTTTTGCTCCAGGCGATGTCCCTTTGACTGAGACAATTTACCAATAAAGCTTCCTTTTCTTTTAGTGGTTTGTCTCTCGTTTTGGCAAGGGAGAACCACCTTCATTCAGCAATATATATGGAAAAAGTGTTACCAATCTCAGGAATTTCGGTTTCTCTGTTTCAGGGCATAGGACAAAAGTATTAGCAAGGTTAGGGCTTTGCATGGTCTAAATTATGTCTAGGCTCGTGATTTCTGCACTCTTGAGTTATCAGGAAAATCATCCTCATTAATTGGCTCAATTAAGGCTCATCGGAGATGATGCATCTATGATTGATAAGTTGGTGATAAACAGGATAATTGTTTCAATAAATTGCCAATTATTGTTCAATCATATGCATCTTCATTCCCCCTGTTCACTAGTTGAACACAAGCATGCACATACCAAAGACAAGTTCATGGTTATAGTGACTTGCTATAAAACAAATCATTGAGGTCAGCTAAATTGCTATTAGCAAGGACAAATTTACAGTCTGACCTGAAAAGTAGCATCAGGTCCCTGCGTCCACCAACTTGCACATGCATCAAATTGTTGAGTGATTAAATCAACACTATTATTAACCTACAGCAGAAGCAGAAAATGAAACCAGTGTGTGAGTGGAAGGTTAACACACAGCATAAGAAAGGAGTAAATAGTTTCTCTCCTGATAGAAATAGCAGATAGATGGAAGCAGTTATGACATCAAAAAAGAGGGTGAAAAAGGAGATAGAGGAAAACAAGAAGAATATCAGCAATAACAATATCACTAATATGTAGATAATACGCAGCAGTTGAAGAGTTTTAGAACAATTATTTCTAGTACGGACTGCTGAGCATATATTTCCAAAAGTACTGTCAGAAATGAACTAGATCAATGACCAAAAAAATAGCATTTTCATAACTTGAGGTAACATTCACAACCTTGTGCACAGCAAAGTTTTCTCCACACCGTGAATCTATAACTGTCACATTTTCTTCTGGTACAAGTTTGTGTTGAGTAAAGGGCCACCAGAAAATATCACGTGCCTTCCTTGGCATGTCAGACAATCTAGATGTTCTCTCCAGAAAAGCTGACTGCATTATTTCTTCAAGAGAATGAAAAGTAGACAGCGCTTCTTGGAACCACTCCATCAGGTTATTTGACATCTCCTTTGGTATAGGTGGAAGAACAAACACCGGGACCCTGTCAGGCAAGAAATGAACTTTCAGCTCCTTTTGACCGTAATGAAAATACATGGAAACAAGATTGGGTGGTACAACCATCTATATTATCAGGGTCTAAACTGAAGCAGTAGAAGATACGCACTGATAATGCCTAATTAATGGTGTTAAACTATATTTTCCACTTCAAAAGAAAAGTTCAAGTCAATAGAAAAACAGCTATATGTTCACCTTCTCCGTAAGTAAGATGATAAAGGACCCTCATTAACTAGGCCATGGTCTTCAAATACTACAGCAACAACATCATAACCTCGAAGTTTTAAACTTTCATAGGCTGAAATAGTTCCTGAAATACCCCCTAGCTTTCCATCACCAACGAGAATAGCTGGGAAGCGGAAAGGTCTGTAAAAGCAGAAAGCAAATCAGAAATTGGTTGTTGAGCCATAACAAGTAAAAGTGTGAATCGCCCAAAAAAAAAAACGAAAAGAAGCTGTTACATTTGAAACTAAAATGCAGTAGTCTCTAAAGTATTTACTCACAAGAGTAACAGATATTAATATTGTTTCTTTGAAATGCATCCAATTTTCTATAACTGCCCAAACAATTCAATTAAACATGATTTGATAACCAAAAAAGAAAGATCTTCCTTGCAGTATTATAAGGTTGAGTGTCCACCTCTCCATTCTTATTCATCTTAGTTTTGAACAATAAACAGTGTGAGTAGCATGTATCCTAAAGCTGAGTGCACATTTCTACGGTTTGTCTTTAGTTTTCCAATGATTCCCTCTTGAAAGGTGAAGTAGTTTAGCAAACTTTGACTCTTTGTAAGATTCTCAACAAAATGTTCAGATTGAAACCAATGAACTACAAGTCATTCGACAGGAACAAATAAAAGATATTCTACATTATAATCTTTCTTGCTTTGCATCTCTAGTGGGCTTGTAATCACGGATTGCTACTTTAGGGGTTCAAAACAAGAGAAGATAGCTAGAAAACATGATGGTATGCTAGAAGTACTGACTCACATTGCCTCGTCTATAATTTTTCCTGTCAGGTAATTCCATTTGCCAACTCAATTAATCCTCTATGCATATTGAAAGTTAAAAAATTCCAAGGAACACGAAAAAATCACTCACCTATACAAGTCGCATTGAAGTGAACCAGATGGTCCTGGACTGGCAACACCACCAGCAGTCTCGATCACACACAAAACTTCACCTTTTTCACTTTCCGATTCATTCCATAAGCAACCCCTCAACATCCCCAACAACTCATCATCCTCCACTCTAGCATTTTCCCTCTCCGCCACTAAATGTGGCGATAACGCCTCTTTCCACCCGTACATTGTCTTACAAACCAGCTTCGAAAAACCCTTCATTTCCCAATTCTCAGTCCCTTGCAATCTACTCTCCTCATAAAACCCCAAATTCACAACCCCATTTCCACTACTCACATTTCCATCCCTTTCTACTCCAAACCCACCTCTCGTTACTCCCTCTGAAGCCGAAACCGATCTTTTCAGCACACGATTCGAGGTAAAAACGGAGGATTCGGGTCGATACCCTTGCAATCTACTCTCCAAATTCACAACTCCATTTCCACACCTCATATTTCCATCCCTTTCTACTCCAAACCCACCTCCCAATACATCCTCTGAAGCCGAAACCGATGCTTTCAGCACGCAATTCGAGGCGAAAACGGAGAATTCAGGTCGATTTTTGGAGAAAAACTCGGAGTATTTGTTATAAACGAAGCGGGAATCGGAGTCCTCAGGGAACCCAGTTTGTAAAGGCTTCAAGTAGAGGAATTTACGGTGTGGGGAAGAGAGAAAAGAAGTGGAAAGGCCAGCTGAGACTAAGGTTTTTCCTAAGGAAGTATTGGCAGCCCATATAGTGTAGATTGGGTGACTGAGTGGGTATTCAATGTGGGTTGAAATGAAGCGGCGGCGTACATGGTGGTGGAGGTCGTGGTTCCGGCGACGGTAACGGCGGAGGAGGGAGGCGGCGGCGAAGAGAGGGGTGGTGGTGGGTGGTGACATGGCGGAGGAGGAAGAACCCTAGAGATAGTGTGGGAGTGTGAGAGTATAGTGAAGGCAACGGCTAGCAGTTAAAGAAAAAGGCGGGAGTGGGGCCCAGTTAATTTTTTTATTTTTTTAAAAAAACTTATTGTAATTTTATTATTGATTATACATCGATTAGAAACGATTATACACATACAACAACAACAACAACAACATACCCAGTGTATTCCCACAGCGTGGGGTCTGGGGAGGGTAGAGTGTACGCAGACCATACCACTACCTCAGAGGCGAGGTAGAGAGGTTGTTTCCGATAGACCCCCGGCTCAAGTCAAAAGATACATGATAAAAAACAAGATAAAAGAAACAAGAGACGGTAGGAAGTAATATGTAGTAACAAACAACAAGCAGACAGACAGAAACAGAGCACTGCCACACAATACTACGATTACTAGTCGGGACACTAAGGAAAAACACTCCTACCTACTAGCCTACACCCACTTCTACCTACTACTCTTCTACCCTAATTCGCGTCCTCCACACCTTCCTATCTAGGGTCATGTCCTCGGTAAGCTGCAACTGCGCCATGTCCTGTCGAATCACCTCTCCCAATATTTTTTCGGTCTACCTCGTCCTCTCCTGTAACCATCCATAGCCAACCTCTCACACCTCCGCACTGGAGCATCCGTGCCTCTCCTTCTCACATGGCCGAACCATCTCAACCTCGCTTCCCGCATCTTATCTTCCACCGACGCCACACCCACCTTATCTCGGATATCCTCATTCCTAGTCCTATCTCTCCTAGTAAATCCGCACATCCAACGCAACATCCTCATATCCGCCACCTTCATCTTTTGAATATGGGCGTTCTTTACTGGCCAACACTCAACTCCATACAACAAAGCTGGTCGGACCACCACTCTGTAGAATTTGCCTTTAAGTTTAGTAGGCACCTTCTTATCGCACAAGACTCCAGATGCGAGCCTCCATTTCATCCACCCAACACCAATACGATGGGTGACATCCTTATCAATCTCTCCACTTCCTTGGATAATAGACCCAAGATACTTGAAACTCCCTTTCTTTTGGATGACTTGTGTATCCAGCTTCACTTCTACGTCATCGTCCTGAGTCGCCTCACTGAACTTGCACTCCATATATTCAGTCTTGGTCCTGCTCAACCTAAACCCCTTCGATTCGAGGGTCTGTCTCCAAACCTCCAACTTAGCATTAACTCCTCCGCGAGTCTCGTCCACCAAAACTACATCATCCGCAAATAACATGCACCATGGCACCTCACCTTGTATTTGCCGCGTCAATACATCCATTACTAGCTATGAAACGATTATACACATGGAGTATTATATATGAATTATATATATGTTATACATTTGCTAGCTATTTTTAGTTTAAGTGGTTGAATAGACGATTATTTAGAGCGTTTGAGAGGAAGTGAAGACAACGGTTAGGAGTTAAAGAAATGGGGGGAGTGGGGGGCCCCATTCTATTCTGGCACCTCAGAAATGTTGTGTAACAGATTAATTTTCAACATATAAACATTGTTGTATATTATGATCACTGGACGGAATTACAGTAGAATACAAATACTATAAAACAACAATTAACTGGGAATTCGAGGAACAAGCAAAAGATATATAGAAGGAGATGAGAAGTTTCAGACATCAGAGAGAAGATGAAAGGAACAGACAGCTTCTTTCATAACAATTTGCATAAAACGTTCTTTCTCATCCTTCGTCCTTTTAGCTAGTTGTTAAGTGGGCCTGGGTCTCAAAGAATTTTTGGTGCAATCCCCCGGGAATTGCGAGAATTAAATTTTACAAAAATAGTTTCATTTTTGTGAAGGCCTTCCAGTTTTGTTGCTTCTTCTCGGCCCAATAACTAGTTGTTTGACATCCGTGTAGGTATCGACATTGGGCCGAGACTGGATCATAACATGTTGAACGGGTGCGCGTTAGAAACACGACATGCTTTCTGCAACTGAGTTGCTTTTTTTTTCACCTTTCATTGCTAAGTCCTAGCAAATTTTAGCGCTTTTCAGTGCTTTTCACCTTTGCCAAGACCCCATTTTGTGCGACTACACTGACCACAAACACTGGGTATGTTGTTGTTGTTGCCTTTGCCAATAATAATTTGAAAAAGTATTACATGGTTTTCTTGATATGGGAGTCAGGTCTATTGAAAACAGCCGCTCTACCTCTGAGGTAGAGGCAAGGTATGCGTACACTTTACCCTCCTCAAACCCCACTTTGTAGGACTACACTGGATATGTTGTTGTTCTTGATATGGGAGTCCAAAGAACCTTCAAGATATTAGAATATATACACAACATTGGAAAAAAATGAACTTTGTATCAGTATGATTCTCTATACTGAATAAGCACCAAGATCATTTTGACAACAAATATGTTGTCTAGTAAACTGTTGCCTGTTTTTAGACAGTTACTATCAAGTCTTTTGCCTCATACAATTTGGGAAATTAAACTGTTTTGGATAACTTGTAGAAATGGATCTAAAAGATTGAATTAGATCTGAATTGAAAAACTCAGCAATTCTTTCAAAATATAGTTTCTGGAAAGAACTTGTTGCAAGATCTTGAACAATATTCCACCAAACAAAATGCCACCTAAATGTTTAGGGAAATCACTAGCAAGGGGAAAGTAGAGATTTTCTTAGCTGAGATATGCCAATATTCAATTGGTTTCTTAGCTGATCTTCTGTTAGTACATTTGGAAACTGAGATATGTTTTACAACTGAATATTGGCATCAGTGTCTAGTTGAAAATGCAAAAGTTTCTGTTATGAATGCCTATTCTCCTGTACTTTCCACTTCAGGAAGCTTTCCGTCACTTCCATTGAAGCATAGAATGGTCATGTACAGAGTAACCATTAGCTCTAGTAGGAGTTGTGCTTTACTGGCTTTGTTGTGATAGTGTTTAGAATTACACAGGCTGCCTAAAATTAGTGTATATATCAGTTGAAGATTTTTATGTGGTTTCTTTACAAATAGGTTTCCACAGATGCTACCTATACTTCTAGCTGCTTCTTCCATTGAGAATTGACTTGAAACCAAATGATTCAGTTTCTTCCTGCTGATTAATGTTACCAATTGGAAAATTTTCACTTATAAGGACCAGAATGACAATTTTCATATCAGAAGTTTTTATTTGCTTGCACTAAACTGTCACTTTATGCATAAGGTAAATTTTGTAATTATATTTATTTGAGTAAAACTTCAGCAACTGAATTGACTTCGTCGATAATACTAGTTCAGTTAGAGTATGAAAACAAGTTCATGACTGGATCTATTATAGGCTGTGATTCAATCATATTAAACATCTGGAAAGGTTCTTATATCAGGCACATTTTCGGCGTAAGTTGTTTATCCGTTCATCTTCCGTTTCTTGACAAATGAAATTGATTGGTTTCTTCAATTGGTTAGGTTGCTCAAGTTTTGTGTTGAGGCAGCTGGGCTTTCCTGGAAGACAGCCAGGTTATTGAATCAATTGATGACTTCATTTGTCTATTATATCTTGTTTAATCCTATGTTGCCTGGACAACTGGACCCTCCAAAAATTATGTTGCACCTGTATTGGACCCAAATGCATAGGTTGGAGTATCCGACACACACCTGTCGATATTTTTGAAGTGTCTGAGCAACATAGTTTTAATATAAAGTTACCTAATTTCAAGACCACCTAGTGAAAGATGAGAATAATGATATGAATCCAACATAAGTTGATTTTCTATTCAACTGTACAGAAGTGTTGGCATCACTTTGGCTTAAAATACTTTAATGTACCATCATTGACTTTGTTTTATTCAATTACCAAGAAGCAAATAAAATACAGAAAATCAACAGCTGCCATATGATGTAGATGATGAGGTAAGGTTCAGATTTTAAAAACCATATCTTATAAGTCTGACAAAGTTCAGTTTTTTTTATCCTATTCTTTAGACTGCCTTAAAATATGTAATCTTGTTGACTTCCTTTTGCTTGGAAACCAAGAATTATTATCTATAGATGAGTTTTAAACAAATTCTATATAACAAGGTTCTTAACTTGATCAAGATCTACACAAGTAAGATCAGTGAACTTGCCCGAAAATCATCATCCATGGCAGATGATAAACACAAAGATAGTCACAAAAGCAGTTTAGAATCTGTTGTTGTATTTGTAGTGCCATTTCCAGCTCAAGGTCATCTTAATCAGCTGCTACAATTTTCATGTCTGATATCTTCATATGGAGTTCCAGTTCATTTTGTTGGCTTCAGAACTCACATTCAGCAGGCTAAATCAAGAAACCTTCAAGATATGCAGAAAATTCATTTTCATGAATTCCCAACTCCACATTTTGATTCACCTCCTCCAATAATTCCAAATTCCATCATGAAATTTCCAACACATCTCCAACCATCTTTTGAAGCCTCTAAACAGCTACGCGAACCGTTTACGAATCTCCTCACTGAATTCTCCAACAAAGTGAAGAGAATTGTGGTTATACATGACCCTCTTATGTCTTCTGTGGTTCAAGATTTTTCTACCATTCCAAATGCAGAATCCTATGCCTTCCATTGCATCTCAGCTTTCACTCAATTCTTTAGCTTTTGGGATGCTATTGGTAGACCTTTTCGAGTAGAAGGAATGCCAAAGAATCTACCATCCATGGAAGGGTGTTTTTCTTTTGATATCATGAACTTCATGGCTTATCAGTATGAGTTTATGCACTACAGAACAGGTGATATATTCAACTCATGCAGATTGATTGAAGGAACTTACGTCGATTTGCTAAACAAGTTCGAGATGAATGCAAACAAGAAACAATGGTCCATTGGACCTATACTACAAAAAGATTCAAGAAGCAGGCACAAAAGTTTGGAGTGGCTAGACAAACAAGGTCCCAAATCTGTTCTTTATATCTCTTTTGGATCGTCAACTACAATGACCGATAAACAAATTCAAGAATTGGCTATAGGGCTAGAAAACAGCAAGAAAAAGTTTTTGTGGGTGCTGAGAGATGCAGATAAAGGTAATGTTTTCGATGGAGAAACAAGAAAAGCTAGATTACCTGAAGGGTATCAAGAAAGGACTGAAGGAATAGGTATTGTGGTAACAGATTGGGCACCACAGTTAGAAATTTTGGGACACATTTCAATTGGTGGATTTATGAGTCATTGTGGATGGAATTCATGCATGGAAAGTATTACAATGGGAGTTCCTATATTAGCTTGGCCAATGCACTCTGAACAACCATGGAATGCTACACTAATAACTGATGTCTTAGAAGTTGGCATTCAAGTGACAGAACAAGCACACCAAATGGAACTTGTTAACTCATCAACTATTGAGAAAGTTGTGAACAGATTGATGGTGTCTAAAGAAGGGGAGGAGATAAGAAGCAGAGCTGAGAAGTTGGGTAGACAAGTTTGGCAATCAAGAGATGAAGGAGGTGTTTCTCAACTAGAACTCAATTCTTTCATTGCTCACCTTAGCAGATAGATGGTTTTGATCTATGTTGCTCGGACTCTTTAAAAATGTCCACGAATGCGTGTCAGATCCTCTAAAAGTAGACACGGGTGCCACAACATTTTTGGGAGAGTCCAAGTAACACAGGTTTTGATGCACTAAATCTGCTTATTGTGGTATGTCGTTACATTAGTGTGGCAAAGATGGAGGATGAATAAAATAAGCTTACGATACAAATTATGTTATGCATGTTAGGATCAATGTTATAACTGATAGCAAGGCGCAACTTTATCTCTTAATCAAGTCCATCAAACGCCCATAGAGACTTGCTTAGACATAGGAAAAGGGGAACTAAGAAGGGAAATTAGACATTTCAAAAGTGGCATATGTTAACAAAGAAGATAATCATGTTGAAGCATCTCAAAACTTAAGAGATTAGTTAATCTTATTGAAAAAAAAATGAATTTACAGCAAGTATTCCATCTACTATAGACAGATAATCAACTCAATGATCTCGAGCAAAAGCCTGGAGTTTACACTCTGCGCGAATGAAAAGCCTAAATCAATGGTACATTAGCCTTGCAGCCTCATTTATTCCCAAGTCGTTCAGCCACTTCTCCTAATAATATCAAGCAATAAGGTTGGGCCATGGCACGTAAAATCCCATTTTTATCATACATCCCATTTGTTGAGAAAAACGTGAAGAATTCAAAGGATCGACCCAAAAAAAAAGGAAGTATCAATCTACAGTAACATAGACTCTGGATTCTCTATGTAGCCTTTGAATGCTTTGAGCCATTCTGCACCAATTGCGCCTAGACAAAAGGAAATTTAACCGTGAATTGTTTTTTCAAAGAGGTGGATATGAAGAACCAACTATCTAAATAAGCCAGTCAAGTCACTCACCATCAATCACCCGGTGATCACAGCTCAATGTTACAGACATCATACTGGCAAACTTGTACTGGTCTTGGCCCGATCCTGGAACCACCCTTCTCTCAGCTGTTTAAGAAGAAGCAGTGATGATCACAAGATATCATTGCTGAAACAAAACAATTCAATGAGATGCAAACTTACCAGATCCAACTGCTAGGATGGCTGATTGTGGAGGGTTAATGATGGCACAGAACTGTTTAATGCCAAAAGGCCCTCCCAAATTGCTGACGGTGAATGTTCCTCCCTGCGAAATAAGAAACACGTGAATTGAATACAAAAAACTTTTGTCCAACTATGATAAAGAAGATATGTAACTGCAATGCCCACCTCATAATCCTGTGGTTTTAAGCTGTTCTCTTTTGCTTTCTGGGCTAAGTTCTTCACTTCCTCGGAAATAGTGGATAAACCTTTCTTATCAGCATCCTGCCAACAACACGGATTTGCCAAGATGAGATATTACTGGTAGTAAGAATCAAGAAACATCCAATTATTATAAGCACTAGACTGGGATGAGAACAAACCCTGACGACAGGAACATAAAGTCCATTGTCAGTCTGCACTGCTACATTGATATTTACGTTGTGGTACCTGTGTTTGCAAGAAAGAATACACTATTAATTTACATTGCAAATCTCAACTGGAGAAGTCTTCTCGCTTCATGTATTCTACTTACTGACGAATGTAGTCATTGGTCCATGAACTGTTGCACTGAGGAACTTTTCGAAGAGCCAGAGCAGCAGCCTGCAATGAAGTTACCCAGGTCATCTCTCTCTGAGACAGGTCACCATAAATAACAGATGACAATATCTCTTATACACCCTGTATTATGTACTTCTTCCATTCCCAAAAAATAATAGACGTCGAAGCAGTGGTCAAAAGACCTAAGTATCAGTATGCATTCAGACATTGATTTCTTCAACATAAATGTAAAAATTTACATATTTAGAAACTACATTTAACGTACTACTGAAAGTTGTAACTTCTCTGTCTATCAAATGAACAGCTTTTTACGGTTAAATATATTTATTATCCAGAAAAATGTAGCCACGAAAAATTTGTTTGACAAGATCTTTTCTCCCTTTTCTGGACCCTCCATGAAATACAGAAAGAAGGCTGGAATTGTCTCATTGAGACGAGTTAACAAGTGTCAGGTGGCACAGTGAATCTTAATGGAGTATTTCATACCTTTATTACAAGATCATTAACAGACAACTTCTTTCCTCCTGAAGCCTCTTGCAACGAATTGAGCTGGCTCCTCAATCTGCAGACCAAGCAGCGGGCAAGATAAATAACAGAAAAAAATAAATTCATATGTTTGACAATGAAAGTAATACTCACTCTACAAGTTTGTCGACACATGTATCAACAGTCAAATAGTAATGGGGAATGGTTTGTTTTGACAACAGCAACCTAGAAGCTGTCACCTGCACAGATTACACCAAAACTGGTATAATTAGGACAAAACCTTGTGCTTGTAAAAAAAGCGGGAAACAAAAAGTATACCTAACACTTAATACAAGGGATGAATTGGAGATAACAAGGACAAGCATCTAAAATTGACTAATCCTGAGAACATGAGGATGCATTCCCTAGGTGTAAATCGTACCTTTCTTATCTGTGCAACAGGAATATCCGTGTAATCTAGAGATGTGTCAGCCTTGGGAGCTGCTGCAGGCGCTTCCTTTCCGCGTGAAGCTTTAACAGGAAAAAAAAAGATTATTGATTCTTCTACGACCACATAACAACTTTTTAGGGAAATCTTTCCCTCCATAAGAGAAAAAAGGAGATAAGACATAAAACCAGTAGTAACTCAACTAGCATATAAGTATATATGCAGACTAGGAAGAAGGTTTAGGAAGAAGGTTACCAAGATAATCATCAATATCAGCTTTCACAATACGTCCCTCAGGACCTGTTCCTTTGATGTTTGAGAGAGGTATCTGCTCATGATCATATAAATGCAGAATTAACCTCAGGGCTTTAACATGTAACCTGAATCATATTTTCAAAACAAATTTAACTGAAGAAAATAAGTACATTGTGATCTTCCGCAATTTTCCTAGCCAGCGGACTAGCAAAAATGCGATCTGCCGGAGGAGCACTAGGTTTAGAAACTTTTCGCTCTGATGGGGTGACAGGTTTCTCGGCAACCTCTTCTTTGGGAGGAGGTGGAGAAGCAGGAGCTTTTGGTGAAGGCGCAGCATCTGATGTTGAAGGCTGGTAATCTTTAAATTTTGCAATGTCATCTTCCTCTTCAACGGTAATAGCGATCACCTGCAGAATTTCCAACATTCATCAATTTTTTTAATAATAAATTCTCACAATGATGTAGCTTTTGTTGGCACGTAGCTCAAGGCACAATGAAATTCACAAAGGAAAGAAATTTCTGTTAGGTCTAATTATAAGAGATTAGGAGCCTATTCTGACTGAACTGATGCAAATAGGGGAATTGTATTATTCAGAAACTAGCTAAAATATCAAAGGTCCAGGCGTCCAGCAAAGCACCAGCCTAGAAACGAAGTACCAACTAGAATGTAAGTCAAACATAGGAACTAGAAGAACCAAGCATTAGAATGTGCTGTGTGATGCATCAACTATAAAGATGCCGATCTATACAAGCATGTAGAGATGTTACATCTCCTGAACCAACAAGTGCAAAATTCAACAATATAGATAATGATGAGTCCCTCAATAATACAGATATCGGTGAATCCCTTGTGCCACATGGCTTAAAGTCTAAATTATCTAACACCAAGATACAACAACCAATTGGTACTCTCAATTGAAAGGTTTAAGCATCAATACCTCTCCAACTTTGATACTACTTGCTCCTTCACCACGAAGAATCTTAGCTAGATATCCCTCTTCCATGCACTCCATCTCCACTGTTGCTTTGTCCTACAGGGATTGAATGAGTAGCATAAATACCAGACCAGAAGCTAAGACACATAAGGGAGAACACTCCCTCAACAACATCATGATACAGCAGCTAAAAAATAATCCTACTGTTTCCACTTCACAGAACACTTCACCAGGAGAAACTTTATCACCCTCTTTCTTTAACCATCTGGCAATATTTCCCTGCATCACAAGTATGGAACCGCTAAGGCGCTAAGACGAACATAAATGTAAGGAAATAACGATGCTCGGAGGAGCTTTAGTGAGAGAAGCTATATACCTCTGTCATTGTCGGTGAAAGAGAGGGCATCCCAATCTCTTGGTGTGGAGGAAGATCTGAAACAGAGAAGACGCCAAATTAATTTTATTCCAAGATCGAGGGTTCTCCCTCTTTGGTTCCATGTTTCCAAATTAAACCAAGTAAGGATAAGAAGGATCCCTTTAGCAATTTTTTTATAAGGTATTATTATTCAAGATAGAATCAAGGAGGTACTGCGAAATTACAGCAAAAAATCCTTACAATGACTCCACTAAAGTCTTTTCATCAAGGAGTCCAAAACGTCTAGAAGCATTGCTAAATTTTCTAACATGTTCTCCTTACACCATATACATACAAATTATGCAAACATCTATATTTTACGAAAGATGAGCGCCGTTTTTTCTCTTCAAAACATCTCTTATTCCCTTCTATCCACATAGTCCATATGATGCACAACGGGGCTGTTCCAGATCTGTTTCTGCCTGCAATCAATAATATGTCCCTGCCAGCATCGAATTAGACTCTTCACATCCTCGGACAACACCCAATGCACTCTAACAACTCCCATAAATAGTTCCCAAATTGCCATGTCTGTTCACAATGTAGAAGTAAATGATTAGTGGTTTCCACTGGTCCTTCACAGAAGAAACATCTGCTGCATATTGTCATTCCTCTTCTCTGAAGAGTATCCTGTGCTAGGCATGCATTCTTAGCAGCAATATATCCAAAATAAGCAACCCTAGGATGTGCTTTTGTTCTTCAGATCAATTTCCGAGGCCAATCAGCTTCCCAGCCTCCGCATTTCTTTTGCAACAACATATATGCACTCGTAACAGTACAAGTTCCTTTTTTACTTGCCATCCAAATCTGTGAATCCCTATTTGCAACATCCAGAGTGATTGGTTCCAGCAGACCCAATAATCTACTGATATGATCTACTTCCACATCATTAAACTTTCTTATAAATTGTAACTGCCACCCAGTGTTATTCAAACAATCAGTGACCATGCGAGTTATTTAACGCTAAACTATACGAGACTGGAAATTCATCCTTCAAACTCCCCATACCCGACCAGTTATCTATCCAAAGCTTAACTTCCCATTTCCAATCAGCTTCACAGATTCCTGGAATTCATCCCACAATATATATGTTTTCAGATTGCAGTCTTAAATGGTGATTTCACCTGGTTTGGCTTCCAGTGATCCAACTTCCCATATCTACTCAGAATAACTTCCTTCCATATTTCCTCCCGGCTATCATTTAACCTCCAAAGCCATTTGTAAAGAAGATTCTTTTTCTGTGGCTTGAGGTTCTTAATGCCCATTCCTCCTCCTTCTTATCTTTCGTAACCTCTTTCCACTTTTCTAAATGAATATTTTTCCAATTTCAGCCAGATCTTCAATGTAGCTATCAGCATTTATAGAGTAACAACTAAAGTAGAAGATAGGGGAAATTACAATGCACATGACTTACTCAGTGTGCATTGACATGAAGTTGTCCGATGAACCTAAACCGATTTAATAAGGACAAAAGTTGCAGCGACTAGATAAATGCTCATTAAAATAAAGAATGGTTTGTAAGCATTTTGGAGGATGCCCTGAGAACACATTTTCTAACTAAATAGCCAAATGCCAAAGTGACACTAAACAAGTACCTGAAGCAGTGGAGAAACCCCTTCTTGAAGGCACTTGTGATCTGACACAACGAAGAAAATCAGAATCTGCTTCAAAAGAATAATCAAACATTATTTTTAGAAATATTTAGAAGCAGTAGTAAGCCATGGAACAAACCCTGAAGACCTTCTCATGAAAGACATGCTAGCGGTGGAGGCGCATGGAGCAATTGCAGTTCTCAGAGCATTTCCAAATGACATCTACAGTTAGAAGCACGTTAAGATAACTTGATGTAAATATTACTGCTCAAAATTCAACAGGAATCAAGCTATAAAAGGAAGGTGACAGAGAAATAGAGGTTTAGTCACAACCGTGGGAGATACTGCTCTACAACTGTTGTTGGAGACCACTGAACCTGAGTTGCATCTATTGAAGGACTTCGGAATGTTGTGTCTCTCTCCAGATACAAGACCAGACTGGCACCTTAAAATATCTGTAAAAGCCACACATATTTGAAAAATACAATACAAGAAAAATGAAATATCAACAATTACAGACAAAGCAAGAGCCAATGACAAACATCTCATAATGTGACTAATTCATAAACATAATTAAATCTACTAATTTACCGTTTCCCTTCTCCATAGAAGGCCTCGTGCCATTACTGAACCAGCGGACAAGAATAGCAGAATCATGCCGTATTAAGTTCGAAGAACTCCTGACCTGCAAATAATTTGAAAGCAGGGGAATCAGAAGAAAATGAGATGAACAGGTTCTGGAATAATTCAACACACACTTGGATGTTCCAAGGGAAAGACCAGACAAATGACTTAGATTAGGCGATGGCATTTGAAAGAAATGACCACAATTAGCTTCACCCTAAGGGGTCGTTGGTACACGGGATAAGGTGGATATCCCAATATTAAGTTTGGTATTAGATTTATACCATATTAGGTTGACGGTATAAATTTATCCCAATTTATCCCAGGATTAATTTATACCGTCAACCAAACATGGTATAAATCTAATACCAAACTTAATCCTGAAATATCTCACCTTATCCCATCCAACTTGGGATTATTTTATCCCAACAAAGTATACAATTGTTCTTGGTCTGTGAAGATGTGTTGTTAGGTGCTCAGTGTTATCAAAAGCGAAAAGCGAAGAAAAGCTCTAAGGTCAATTGGGGCTTAAAGCGCAAATAAAGTGTAAGCTATAATGAGAAAAGGCGCAAATGGAAAGAACGGACAAATATATAGATGTTAGTCCAAGACTAATAATTATAAGCATGAATAACAAATATATGACAAATAAATTGAAAAGTGAATATCAATTGTTTAGTGTCGCCTCGACGGGAAACGCTCATTCGCAGGGAAAAGTTAGTCTTAGAGCTTTGATGATGACACTAAAGCACACATTAAGCGAGACGAAGCGCTCAACGTGTTTTGAGCCTCGCTTTAGGGCTTAAGCGCGCCTTTGACAACATTGTAGGAGCTCCATTTTATTTTCTCATTGATGTTAAAGTATATTGCTTTCTTTTCTCCTTTTTTTAACACTGCGACGGAAGAAGATGGAATACTTATTTCCTAGAAAGGGAAGGTGAGAGGCTGGAAAAAATAACTAAATACAGATAGCAACTATGTGTGACATTCTATTTCCAGGATTGAAATGGTTTGGCCAATAGCTTTAGATGCATGCTGATTTCACCATATGACTAATAAATAATATCAAACAACAAACGATATGACAAGTGTCTAAAAGACTAATACTGATATCGACAAAATGAAAAGTTCTTCTTTTTGTACCAAAGTGCGTAGCCTAGTGCACCCAAGTTCTTCTTATTTTACTTTCCTTTTTAGTCTGCTTTAAAAAATAATGTCTCTTCCTCTTTTTAGCAACTTTTTTATTTCAAATTTTCACATGCCATGTTTAAGGTCACAAGATTAAAGGACATTTTGATACATTCAACATATCTTCATTTTAAGACCACAAGATTCAAAAGTCTTTTTACTTCCTTAAACTCTGTGCCAAGTCAAAACCAGACAATCAAATTAAAACAAAGGGAGTAGCAAACAACAAATCATATCCCAAGTGTCTAAAAGACTAATACTGCTATCGACAAAATAAAAAGTTCCTTTTTTTGCACCCGATTGTGTGTAACCTAGTGGTCAATGAAGTGGAACGAGAACCATTAGGTCTCAGGTTCAAATAAATACTAGTCGATTTCTTCCAATCTGCCTAAGCCTCGTTGAACAGAGTAGTTGGTGGAAGATAACAGGTACCTGGTGGAATAATCGAAAGGTTAAAAAAAATGCAATTTTCATCTAAGTGTAAGCACTACGCCAGCTTCTAACTATCAAATTGCTAGTCATGAGAAAATGAATCTCATCCAACCTAACATCAATCCCAATCGCACCAACTCCAAATTCAAATAATTCAACGTCTAAATTCATAAACTAATTCATATCTCAACTGCAACCACAAAATTTCAGCTCCGATTCCCAAATCAAAACATGACCAATTTAGATGAAGAAAAAAAATACTCCAATTTTCAGGTACGTAGTGGAATAATCGAGGAACGCAAGCTAGCCTAGACACCACAATCATATAAAAAAATTGCAATTTTCACCTAGTTGTGAGCACTACACCAGCTCCTGACTATCAAAATTGCCAGTCTATGAGAAAATGCACCTCATTCAACCTAACATCAATACGAATCGCACCAACTCCAAATTCAAAAAAATCAACCTCTAAAGTCATACACTAATACATAGCTCAACTACAACCACTAAACTTTCAGCTCCGATTACCAAATCTCATACCAAAATCAAAACAAGTCTATTTCGATGTAGAAAAATTGCGGCACCACCGCGGAGCAATTACGGATCACGGTAATCATACAAATTGTAGATTTTAGGGATCCAAAATTACATTAACAAAAAAAAAAAAAAAAAAAATGAAATCTGAATCGGCACCTTTTTGGAGTGACGAATAACGTGAGTCGCATAAGTCATGATGGTTGCAGAAACCAGAACAACGAAGATTCTTCTTCCTCTTCTCCGATGAAAGGAGGCAACCGGAAAGTGGCGGCGGATAGCGGCGGCGGAAGGTGGTGGCTTTTCGAGTACGAAATTGGGCAGACAATATAGATGCTATATAAAAATGGAGGACCAATTTACATGTTGTTCATTTTCCTTTTCTTTTTACTTTTTTTTTTTTATTACTTTCCCAAGGCTATTAGAGACATTTTTCTTTTTATATAGTAGTTCTCAAATGTAGTTAATTTTATTTTTTTAAAATTTATATTCAAATAAATGTTTAAAATTAAAAAATTTAATTGATTCTCGAAATTTGACTTCTCTGTTTGAGCTGACGGTTTATCGTAAGCAACTTCCTTACTCCACAAAGGTAGAAATAAGGTAATGTGTACATTCTATTTTTACTAAAACTTCATTTATAAGATTACATTGAATATATTATTGTTGTTTGACTCTCGAAATTTGACTTCTCTTTTGAGTCGATGATTTATGATAAACAGTCTCTTTACCCTCATAAAAGTAGGATAATATCTGCGTACGTTCTACTCTTTTCTGACTCCATTTATGAGATTATATTGGACATATTATTATTATTTGACTCTTGAAATTTGAACAGTATTCTCTCCACTTTGAATATAATAAATTTAATAACTTGAAATGATTATAGTTAATAATAAGGATAAATTAGAAATTAAATGATAAATTATTTTTTGCCTTTTTAAATTAAACAAGTAAAAATAAATATTTATTTTTAGTATAACGAATAAATAAACGTGAACATCGAAAGTATTACATAAATTGAGACGGGGAAAATATATTTCATTTTAAAACTTTTTTCTTAATGTGTCCGTAGGTGGGCTGCTAAGGTCAGTGGTCAGCAATACAGAGCGGCTCTCAAATTTGGAAAATGGAGCTATCCTTTTATATTCTGATTTTATATTATTTTTTGGATATATTCCCCACTTATTTCGAATTACAAAAAGAAATTGCCTTTTGCTTTAGATGCTATTGCCATTAATTAATACGTAAAAACATTTCTATTGCTTATTTTAGCACTGATTTTTATTACTTTACGAGGAACTTTGAAGTAACGTTAAAATTACGTTCGTGTGATTTATAGGTCATGAGTTTGAGTCATAGAATAACCACTAATATTTGCATTATGATAGGTTGTTTACATCACATCTCGTGGGATGTGACTATAGTTTTACGAGTTTGAGTCATGAAATATAATCATTAATGTTTGCATTAAGGTAGGTTGTTTACAACACATGGTCTTCCTCGAACTCTGCGTGAATGCAGAATGTCTAGTACAATAGGTTGTCCTTTTTCATTTTGTTGAAAAATGAGGTGCGAGAGGTTGGCAATAGCGGGTATCACGATATGTAGAGGCAGGCCATATTGGGAGGTAATTAAAAAGGACATGACGCATCTTGAGCTTACCGAGAACATGACCTTAGATAGGAGGGTTTGGAGATTGCGAATTAGGGTAGAAGGTTAGTTGATAGTTGAACATTCTCTCGCTTTCATGCGAGATAAGCTTGGTGATCGTACTTGGACCTTCTTTTTTACCCATGATATTAGCACTACCCTCATAGTTTCCTGTTTTTCGGTTTCGATTATCACTTGTGCTTGGTGTGTGTATGTGTGCGCTCTTCGACTATCGCATTCTTTTGTTGTCACTAGTGTTCTTTCCTCTATGTGTTGTGTACTTCTCTTAATTTTACATTATTTCGTTGTTTCTATTACTCTTATTTCTGCATTTCCTTTTCCTAGCTGCTTAGCTTGGATCTGCTTTATTTCAAGCCGAAAGTTTATCGAAAATAACACCTCTATCTCTATGAGGTAGGGGTAAGATCTCGTACACTCTACCCTCACATACCCATTTGTAGAATTACACTAGATTTGATGACAAAAATATTTTTAAGAAAAAAGTTCCATATATTCTGTAGGGGAGGGGGTAATACACAATTTTCTTGTATCTAAAGCCCCTCCCCCCTCCCCTTTTTTTTTTTCTTTTTTTGCTTTTGTTAAATAGTAAAAGTTTTGTTGGGTGAATTTTTCCTATGTTGTTTAGACACGTGAATATGAGAAGAATAGATGAACAATGAGAAAGTGTGAGAGGTTAGCAATAGCGTAAATCAAGAGATGTAGAGGCAGGCTAAAGAAGTATTAGAGTGTATGATTAGACAGGCATGACACCCATCTTGAGCTAACTGAGGTTGAAGGTCGCAGATTAGGGTAGAAGGTTAGTTGGTAGTCTCTCACTTTTTTACGGGATAAGCTTGGTGATCGTACTTGAACCTTGTTTCTTACCACTGGTGTTAGCACTATCCTCATAGTTTCTTGTTCTTTGATTTCGATTATCACATGTGCTTGGTGTGTGTGCATGTGCATTTTGATTATCACATTATTTTACTGTCACTGCTATTCTTTCCTATATGTTGTGTACTAACTTCATTTCACATTATTTCGTTGTTTCTACTGCTCTCATTTCTGCAATTCTTTTTCCTAATTGCTTAGTTTGGATCTGCTTTATTTTAAATCAGGGGTCTATTGAAAACAACATCTCTATCTCTATGAGATAAAAATAAAATATATTCTATTCTTTCAAACTCACTTATAGAATTACACTAAATTTATCGTTATTGTTCAAAGTCAAAAGAAAAATGAAATGCGAATAATGAAGGTGAATGTGATTATATACATTAATGATCTTTGATTCAATTTAAATTGATTCTAAAAAGGAGGGGGTAGGATAAGGTGGGGGTGGGGTGAGGTATCAATTTGTATGTTTTCAGTTTTGATCTCTTGTTATCAATCTCGTATTTTTAATTTTATTTTTGGCATTGAAAATAAATAATTCATCATATATAAGATTTTTCTACAAATTATATCGATATCATTATATTTATTAAAATTCATCATTCATATCCTTTTTTATTATAACGAACTTAACAATTAGAGAAAAATAAAAAAGAAATGTATCAATTTATTCCATCACAACATACAAGAGAATTCACGAGCAAAGATCAACATGGAGGTTCACAACAAAATACACAATCACAATTTGCATCGGAGTCACAATCCCCTATTAGCAATGGTCTGTAAATACCAAGAGGTGGAGGCTTGCCACTGAACTTGAACTTGATCTTGCATTCGTTATTACAATGGAACGCATTACAAGGCTTCATGGTTGATGGAATGTACACATGACACTGGTTTACTATTGCACTTGTCTTAGTGCCTTCATTTTTTGTAAAAGAAAAATACAAAAATAAAATCATTATGAGTTTTAAAAAAATATATATTAAAAACTAGAAAGCTAAAAGATTGAAATATGATTTCCCTAAATAATAAAATTAACTAAATATCTCTTACAATGCCTATTAAAATATCATAATTTTTTTTATTGAATTCTAACCTTACGAATGCCAAATTAATTTATTGACCTTTTTAAGGTGTCTATAAAAAATTTATTAATTAAATAGATCATCCCTATTAATCAGGTAAACATAGGTTAACACTGCTTCAGACTATAAAGAGTCTTTATGAAAATTCATCTCAAAGGAAGGATAAAACTAACCTCATCCTTAGATATTTTCAGATAAATTGTAGTAAGACGAGAGAAAGAATCCAAAAAAGTCACAAAATCATTATAACCCGATAAAGAAAGAGTAGGGGCAGGCCCACGTATGAATATATAACTTACTGAGAACGCTACAGAGGGCAAATATGAAAAAAACTATGTTTGAAAAGTACTTCATGATTCAATACTCAAATTGTGTCAATGAAATTTTTTATGTCAGAATTAAGCTGTATATATAAAACAAATACAAGAAAGAAAAGAAAAGAAAATCTAACTTAAAAAAATAATGTAGGCGACACATTAATCTCAGATCAAGTGATAATTAACTTTTCAAGATTATTAATACTTTGACTAAATCTAAGAAAGAAAAAGAAAAAAAAGTAATTTAAAAAGATGATATATACAACACATTAATTTCAGGTCAAGTGATAATTAACTTTTTAAGATTATTAATACTTTGACCAAATATAAGAAAGAAAATGAAAGAAAAAGTAATTTAAAAAGATGATATATACAACACATTAATTTCGGGTCAAGTGATAATTAACTTTTCAAGATTATTAATACTTTGACCAAATATAAAAAAAGAAAAGGAAAGAAAAAGTAACTTAAATATAGTCAACACATTAATTTCAGATCATCTGACAATTAATTATCCAAGATTATTAACATTTTGAACAAATATTGGGAAAAAATGAAAAGAAAAAGCAACTTAAAAAGATGATATAATCAACACATTAATTTCAGATCAAGTGATAATTAACTTTTCAAGATTATTAATACTTTGACAAAATATAAGAAAGAAAAGGAAAGAAAAAGTAACTTAAAAAGATGATATAGTCAACACATTAATTTCACATCAACTGACAATTAACTATCCAAGATTATTAATATTTTGAACAAATATTAGAAAAAAATGAAAAACTTAAAAAGATGCTATAGTCAACACATTAATTTCAAATCAAGTGATAGTTAACTTTTCAAGATTATTAATACTTTGACCAAATATAAGAAAGAAAAGGAAATAAAAAGTAACTTAAAAAGATGATATAGGTAACACGTTAATTTCAAATCAACTGATAATTATCTTTTAAAGATTATTAATATTTTAAATAAATACTAATAAAAAAAAGGTAACTTAAAAAGATGAAATAGTCAACGCATTAATTTCGGATAATATGATAATTAACTATCCAAGATTATTAATATACATAAATAAAATATAAGATTTTTAATTAATTTTTTTGTTACCTAAATTAGAGATATACAATTAATGATTGTCTAAAATGACTTAATTGATATTAACTTTTATATGAAAATAAATTTTTAACTAGTAACTAACTTTTGTAATCGCGTCTCAAAAATGTAAAAATGCACTTATAAACCAAACTTCAAAAATACATCGGCTCTCCAATTTGGAAAATGCAGTTATTTTTTTTTAATTTACGACCTTTTTCTTGTTTTATATTCTGAAATTTCTTTTTGGATTTAAAATTTCCCACTTATTTCGAATTACCAAAAGAATTTGGCTTTTGCTTTAGATACGTAAAAACATTTGTGTTGCTTTATCTTAGCACTGATTTTTATTACTTTAAGAGGAGCTTTGAAGTAACTGTAAAATTACGTTCATGTGACCTATAAGTCACGAATTTGAGTGAATAACTATTAATGTTTGCATTAAGATAGGTTGTTTACATCACATCTCGGGGGGTATAGCTATAGTCACGAGTTCGAGTCATGTAATAATCACTAGTATTTGCATTAAGGTAGGTTGTTCACATCTAATGGGGTGTGGTCTTCCTTGAACTCTGCGTGAATGCATAATGTCTTGTACATTAGGTTGTCCTTTTTCATTTTGTTGAAACAAGAGGTGTTAGAGGTTGGTAATAGCGGGCATCAGGAGATATAGAGACATACCGAAAAAGTATTGAGGGAGGTAATCAGACAGGACATGGTGCATTTTGAGCTTATGGAGGACATGACCTTAGATAAGAGGGTTTGGAGGTCGTGAACTATGGTAGAAGGTTAGTTGGTAGTTGAGCATTCAGTCGCTTTCCTGCGGAGTAAGTTTGGTGGTCATACTTGGACCTTCTTTCTTACCCATGATATTAGCACTATATCCTCGTAGTTTCTTGTTCTTCAGTTTCAATTATCACATGTGCTTGTGTGTGTATGTGTGTACTCTTCGATTATTGCATTCTTTTGTTGTCACTAATGTTCTTTTCTCTATATGTTGTGTACTGCTCTTAATTTCATATTATTTCGTTGTTCTTATTACTCTCATTTCTGCATTTTCTAACTGCTTAGTTTGGATCTGCTTTAGTTCAAGTCGGGGGTCTCTATCGAAAACAACATCTCTATCTTTTGAGATAGGAATAAAATTTACATACACTCTACCCTCACTTATAAGATTACACTAAATTTGATCACAAAAATATTTTTTAAGAAAAAACTTCATACATTATGTAGGGGAAGGGTTAGTACACGATTTTCTTAATTTAATATAATTCAAATACATGTATCGTCTAAGGATTTTTTTTCCTTTTATTTTTGCTTTCATTAAATAGTAAAAGTATTATTTGGTGAATTTTTCTTATGTTGTTTAGGCATGTTAATATGAGAAGTCTAGATGACTAGTGAGGAGATGTGACAAGTTGGTAATAGCAGAAACTGAGAAATATAGAGTTAGGTTAAAGAAGTATTGGGTGTGTGTGATTAAACAGGACATGACACATCTTGAGCTTAATGAGGACATAACCTTAGATAGGAGGGTTTGGAAGTCGAGGTTGGTTGATAGTCTCTCATTTTCTTGCGGGATAAGCTTGGTGGTCGTACTTGAACCTTCTTTCTTACCACTGATATTAGCACTATTCTCATAGTTTCTTGTTCTTCAATTTCAGTTATCATCTGTGCTTGGTGTGTGTGCGCGTGCACTTTTATTATGACATTATATTGTTGTCACTGCTATTCTTTTCTATATATTGTGTACTGCTCTTCATTTCACGTATTTTGTTGTTTTATTACTCTCTTTTTTGCATTTTCTTTTCCTAACTACTTAGCTTGGATCTACTTTATTTTAAGATTAGGATCAATTGAAAGCAACATTTCTATCTCTATGAGGTAAAAAGATAAGGTCGTACACTTACCCTCCCAAATCCAATTATAAGAAATTCACTTATTTTCCTTCGTACTAAACACACACAAGCTAAAGAAATCTCTTAAATAAAATGAGAAAGTGTTATGGGAGTTTTTTTCCCTTTAAATTTTTAATTGTCTTTTAACAAAACTTCATATCTATTAATAACTATATCTGATATAATCATTGAATTATGCGCAAATTAATTCAAATACCCATGATTATATAAAACAGGAAGATGAATATGATTATATATATTAATGATCTTTGATTCAATTTAAATTGAGTCTAAAAAATAAAGGGGGGAGGGGGGATGGAGTGTGAGGTACCAATTTGTGAGTTTTAACTTTTCTCTTGTTATCAATTTGGTAATTTTTCTTATTTTTTGGCATTGAAAATACATAATTCGTCATATGTAATATATTTTTTTATAGATTTTATCGATATCATTATATTTATTTAAATATCATATCGATCTTCATATACGTTCTTTTTTATTGTAACGAACTTAACAATTAGAGAAGAATAAATAAGAAATGTATCAATTTATTTCATCACAACATACAAGAGAATTCATGAGCGAAGATCAACATGTAGCTTCACAACAGAAAACGCAATCACAACTTGCATCCGGGTCACAATCCCCTATCATTAATGGTCCGTGAATACCAGGAGGTGAAGGCTTACCGCTGAACTTGCTATAGCATTCGTTATTACAATTTGTCGCATTACAAGGCTTCATGGTTGATGGAATATATACATGACACTCGTTTATTCCACTTGTCTTAGTACCTTCATTTTTTGTAAGAAAAAAACACAAAAATAAAATCATTATGAATGAAAAACAACATATTAAAAACTAGAAAACTAAAGGATTGAAACATGATTTCCCTAAATAGAAATTAACTAGATATCTCTTATAATATCTATTAAAAGATCTTAATTTTTTTTTATTGAATTCTAATTTTACGAATATCAAATTAATTTGCTAAATTTCTAAGGTGTCTATAAGATTTACATTAATTAAATAGATCACACAAATTGATATATGACTTACTGAGAATACTGCAGAGGGCAAACATAAAGAAAGCTATGCTTGAGAAATACTTCATGATTCAATATGCAGATTGTGTTGTTGAAACTTTTAATGTCAAAATTAAGGTGTTGTAAACAATATATATAAGAACAAATATAAGAAAAAGAAGGAAAGAAAATCTAAATAATATAGGCAACACATTAATGTCAAATCAAGTGATAGTCAACTTTCCAAGATTATTAATATTTTGAACAAATATAAGATAAAAAGGAAAGAACATCTAATTTAAAAAGATAATATAGACAACAAATTAATATCAAATCAAGTGATAATTAACTTTCCAAGATTATTAATATTTTGAACAAATATAAGAAAGAAAAAATAACTTAAAAAGATAATATAGGCAACACATTAATTTTAGATCAAGTGATAATTATCTTTCTAAGATTATTAATATATAGCAAAATTTATATCCATTTTATTTAACCATTAACTTGCGCACAAATTAACTTGAGCACAAATTAATTAGAATATCATCGTTATATTTAAAAAATCTTAATTCAATTTTATTTTCTATGTCTTTATCAAAGAATATTCTATTTTGAATTATTTTGGTTTTAGATTATTAGGACCCGTTGACCATAAAAATAAAAAACGTATTCACTTTATTTATTTTATTTGGTATTCACTTTAAAGTTGAAAATAGAGTTCGAGTTGTGTTTGGCCATAGTATTTCAAAAATATTTTAGACTATTGAGTTGGTGTAGTATTTAAAAATAAAGTGAGAAAAAATTGAATTCAAAAATAGTGAATACAAAAAATTGTGAAAATATATTCAGGAATATATTTTTGATTTCATGGCCAAACAAGTATTCTGGAATAAAGTGAAAAAATATTTCAAAATATTGTGAATAATATTTATGACCAAACGACTACTTAGACTCATAATAATTTTCAATATCCATAAGTTTCTCATTCTATCACTTCTAAAACAAGAAAAAAGTTTATTATTATTGTTATGCTCTATCAAGGCAAGCACAAAAAGCACAATTTTTTTTTTTAAAAATATACTGTATTAATTCATAAACAAAAAAAGATTATGATTAGATATTCAGATTAGATACTCATCATCATTATCTTCTTCTTCTTCACATCATTATCTATCATCATCATTATAGAAAAAAAAAACTGAGTTATTTTTCCAGATCTTTATAAATCAAAATCAATATATGATCATACTGTCAGTACAAAATTAATAAAAGAAAAAGAAAAAAAGGAAAGGGACAAAAATGGATTATAAAGAAAAAAGGGATAAAAAGTTGGATTCAAGAAAATCCATGACAGATACAACCCCACTTCTTGACTATCAAAACCAAAGCTACAACTATAACCGTTTTAATTCTTTTCCAATTTCTAACTCTTTTGCTGTGGAAATGACGACTAATAGCCTTCCTAGGCAGCTTCGTTCAGTATTTCTTGGTGTGGATGTTGGTACTGGCAGTGCTCGTGCAGGTGGGGTTCTTTTTGTTTTTTTTTGAATGATGAATTCTTGAAAGTATTGTGAGTTTTGGTGCTTGTTGGTATGAATTAGTTGTAAAGTTGAGTTTTTTATGGAGTTTTGAGGTTGGTTATGGTGAAAAAGTTATTGTTTTTTGTGTTGATGTTGACTTAATGGCGTGGATGTTGGTACTGGTAGTGCTGTTGCAGGTGGTTTTTTTCTTTTGAATGTGGAGTATTGTGAATATGGTGCTTGTTGGTATGAATTAATTGTATAGTTGGTATTTTATGGGGTTTTGAGGTTGGTTATGGTGAAAAAATCATGGCTTTTTGGTATTGATGTTGACTTAATAGTGTGGATGTTGGTACTTGCAGTGCTCGTGCAGGTGGGGGTGGGGGGTTGAATGAAGTCTTGGAGTACTGTGAATATGGTGCTTGTTGGTATGAATTAATTGTAAAGTTGGTATTTTTCTGAAGTTTTGAGGTTGGTTATGGTGAAATTGTTTTTCCCTTTTTTGTGTTGACATTGACTTAATGGTGTGGATGTTGGTAGTGGCAGTGCTCGTGCAGGTGGGATTTTTTTCTTTTGAATGAATTCTTGAAAGTATGTGAATTTGGTGCTTGTTGGTATGAATTAATTGTAAAGTTGATTTTTTTTCTGGATTTTTGAGGTTGGTTGTGCTGAAAAAATCATGGCTTTTTGGTATTGATGTTGTCTTAATGTTGTGGATGTTGGTACTTGCAGTGCTCGTGCAGGTGGGGGTGGGGAGAGGGGGGTTGAATGAATTCTTGCAGTACTGTGAATATGGTGCTTGTTGGTATGAATTAGTTGTGAAATTAGTTTTCTTCTGGAGTTTTGAGGTTACTTATGGTGTAAAAATCATGGCTTTTTTGCGTTGATGTTGACTTAATGGTGTGGATGTTGGTACTGGTAGTGCTGGTGCAGGTGGGGTTCTTTTTCTTTTGAATAAGTATGTTGAATTTTAGTGCTTGTTGGTATGAATTAATTGTAAAGTTGGTTTTTTTCTGGGGTTTTGAGGTTGGTTATGCTGAAAAAATCATGGCTTTTGAATGCTTGCAGTATTGTGAATATGTAACAATTCTCAGATGTTAAGCTTCTGTTCCTATTTTCAGTGCTGATTGGTCATATGTAATTAATGTTGAGATCACAATCTAGTGCAGGTCTCTTTAATGAGGACGGGAAGCTTCTAGGTTCTGCCAGTAGTCCAATACAGATATGGAAAGATGGTGACTGTGTTGAGGTCAGATGTCATAAATATTTTGGAATGGACATTCCTTGTTCTTGCTTTTTATGGTTTGTGTATATGGTTGATTTCCCTCAATCTCCTTTGGTCAACTTTTATTGGTTGTGTCACGTTACAATATTTTACTTGATAGTAATATGCTTTTTAAAAGGTAGTGAGGAAACCGTACTTTGTTTTGCTGAAATAGTGCTTGATTCCTTCCTTTTTCAGTTCTTTGTGCTTCTGATTTCATTTATGTGGTTTGTCGAATCCAGCAATCTTCAACTGATATTTGGTTAGCGATCTGCACTGCTGTAAAAGCGGCGTGTGCCCTCGGAAATGTTTCCAAGGAAGAAGTTAAGGGACTCGGGTTTGCTGCTACTTGTTCTCTTGGTATGTAGTCACTAACTGCTGCAGTTCATCTTAGTGATTCTGTCTAGTGTGTTCAGTGTTGATTGAGGACGAATTGGTTCCTCTATGCAGTTGCTGTTGATTCTGAGGGTGAACCTGTTACGGTTTCATGGAGTGGTGATACTAGAAGAAACATCATAGTGTGGATGGACCATAGAGCTGTAAAACAAGCTGAGAGGATCAACGCCTCTAATTCACCTGTGTTACAGTATTGTGGAGGAGGCGTATCCCCCGAGATGGAGCCACCAAAGGTACATATACGAGTAGGAAGGACTGCTGTTTATGTCTTGGATCTTTTTCCTGAATTAGATTCTTGATTTTTAAAGTACATGTATTGGTTAGTTTAAAAACTCTCAATCTCCCAATATCTTCTCTTGTTTCTCACAGTTTTGTAGTGAACAATTCTTATCATCTAAGAGTTGTTGATAAATAAAAAACTTAACCTCAAACTAAGAGGGGTGACACGGATGAGAAGTAAAACCAACAGGGCGCCATGGTTCCATAGCTTTTTGGCCTTGTAACAATAAATGAATAGTTCCACTAGTTGTTTTATGTTTGATAATGTAAGAGTTAGATATACAGGTTGATATGATCTCATTGTACTAGAGGTTTTTTTGAACTCATCCCATTTGACTCTTCATTTTGTATTAAGTTCAAACTAACAGATAGTGTTTCTTGGTTTTGCCATTGAAGTCCTATTTTTTCATATCTATCTATGAAATGTTTCATCTCATTAGGCTTTAAGGAAGTTCCTTGCATCATTAGCAAATGTATGTTTTTTTGTGCATCACTTTATCAAAGAACAATATATCTGAGATCGGTTAAATTCCAAGAGATGTGCACTCAAAAGGAACATAAGATCCTCTCGGTCGGTAGACATTCCCTGATTGACCTTGGGCAGGGGAAAAACTAGTTTATCTTATGCTGCACCTAACTGTTTGAATGAACATTATCCAAGGGAGTAACTCTTTTACTTCCATATACTTCAAATAAAAGCTGTCGTATGAACTTTTTTCAGCAATTTGCTTTTTGTTTGTCCTTGGAGCACCAATTAGAAGAGATGATTGGAGGAAATAGATACTGAATTAGAACTTTTTGCTGATAATATTTTCGAAGTTGGTAACATCTTTTATATATCATGCCCTAATGCTGTGCACAAGCCATATATACAAAAGGAGAGTTTACCGGAAGGATATCCTTAACTACTTACAGATTCTAAAATTTCTAGGATAGCTTCACTATTCACAAGAGGTTCTTCTTTACACCACAAAAAAAGAGACAGTTCATTTTAATCTAGTTCCCTTTCCGTCGAAGCATCTCAGATTTCTTTCCCTCCAAACAGTTCACCAAATGCAACCTGGTATCATCTTCCATCTGCTTTTCTGTCTGGGAAAACCTCCTCCCCTGTTCCAGCATTTCAACAATTCTAAGGAACTTTTTGGCATTGCCAATCTGATACCTCTCATACACAGAAAGATGTTCCATATTTGTGTAGTTCACAATGTAGAAATAAATGCTTGTTAGTCTCTGCTGTCTTGCTACAAAGGTGACATCTATAACACAATTTAATGCCAACAGATACTAATTTCAGATAGAAGCCTGTGAAACGTATCTCAATAGTATACGGTACGTTGAAAGAGTAGTTAAATGCTTCCATTCTTGAGGGTCAGGTGAATTTATAGAAGTTTTCACTATGGATGACCCCTTTTATCTTGGTAGTTGCTTGGTAGCCTTTAAGCCCCGAGCACTTCGGCCTTCTTTCCTGAAACTACCCAAGAAAAAGGGCGCAGGAATATAGGAGTAAGAAAGCCATAAAATAATGTTCTGTCCTGTAAAGAGACTGACTTTAGAGGTTAGGTTGTCAGAAATTTGCTTTTCAATGTTTAATTATTAACATGCACTTGCTTTAGTGTGGTCCTGAAGGATACTTTTGGAACCCTGTGGAAAGAGTGATGTTATTAGGGATGATGACATGCTTACCTTCTTTAGCTAGTAATGAATAAATATCAGCGATATCACCTGCACTTTCCTTCTGAATCTGATAGTCAAGTAAGTATGTGTTGTTTGTATGCTTGCTCTTGACATCTCTACACCTCTTGCTTTATACTGTAGGAAGTCAAAAAGGAAAAGTTGAAGCTTCTACTTAGTTACTTCCTTGATCATCATATCTTGATATGCTTTATCTACTGCTTGTTAATACAAAATTGTTTTTACAGCTCTTGTGGGTGAAGGAAAATCTCCAAGAATCCTGGTCGATGGCATTTAGGTGGATGGATCTAAGTGATTGGTTAACATACAAGTAAGAAATAGCTCATGAACTATAACTCTTGAAGTTTTAACAGGAAGAGGTGATGCCATCTATTCTGTTAACTTATTAGAGCAACAGGAGATGACACGAGGAGTCTATGCACCACTGTATGCAAATGGACATATCTAGGCCATGCACACATGCAGCAGATAAATGAGAAAGATTCCCGTGATATGGAATCTTGTGGATGGGATGATGGATTCTGGGAGGAGATTGGTTTAGGTGATCTTGTTGATGGGCATCATGCTAAGATAGGTATTTTTGAAGCTTCACCTAAATTACCAAAATGTATGACTTGAAAAAATTCATGGAACTAACTCTGTTGCAAACTTGTCAATCTCTATTCATCATCTTATTTGAAGTCATGCTACAATGTGCGGTTGTTGGAAGTGTCTTTGAAAATTGAGCAATGAGTCTCGGAAACAGATACAGTTGCCTCTCATCTATTAGGGATTAGTTGAGGGTATTGGTCTTCTCTCACCGAAAAAGAAGAGGAAAAATCACAAATTTGTGCATCATTTCATGTTAGGTTTCCATCAGCATTTACTGATCTGTGCCTTGGCAAACAGCGGTAGTTCTACTTAGCATCCTTTTCCTTTTCTCTTTTTTTTTTGTTCTCTTTTCGTGTAACTTTTTGTCTAATTTATTTATGGATTGAGATTTATAGACCTGCCACTTAAAATTTTATCTTTTGAACTGTTTAGGCACATTCTCAAAGGGTCAATATTTATTTATGTTGTTCGTATAGTGGAATATCTTTTAATCTTAAGAACTGCCTAGTTATTCTTATTGATGATTTTATAATAAAAATGCGCAGGGCGAAGTGTAGCATTCCCTGGTCATGCATTGGGTTTGGGTTTAACACTGCATGCTGCAAAGGTGAAGAATTTGATTTATAAGAATCACATTGCATCTTGACTATTAACAAAAGTGAAAAGAAGCACACAATCATTCCCAATGATACCAGCATTTGTGGTTTTGACAGTTACAAGTCCCTTTACTTTCTTCATGCTTTTGAGTTACTTTACTAAGGTGCTGCTTTATGTTTCAGGAATTGGGTTTGATGGCAGGGACACCAGTAGGTACTGCACTGATAGATGCTCATGCTGGCGGTGTTGGTGTAATGGAAAGTGTGCCTGCATCAGATTCTGAATCTATAGGTTGTTATTATTGAGTAATCTTCTGGAGTATGTTGAATGATAAAAATATCTTCACTTATATTGTCGACTAGATTTACTTATTGGCGGATTGTTACTGTATGTTTGAAAGTTGATGAGGATGCTATAAGTAGGCGTATGGTGCTCGTATGTGGTACTTCCACATGCCACATGGCTGTATCCAGGACAAAATTATTCATACCTGGAGTCTGGGGACCTTTCTGGTCAGGTACACCTCCACTTGCAATGTACGGTTGTTCTTTCAATTCATTTTTGTTCAAATGATGTAAATGATAAATATAAAGGTTTAGGGGTCTCTCAGGATATGCATAGTCATACTGACACTTAAATGCTGAAAAGCTGTAAAAGAAATGCTTATGGTTAGATATTAGGTTTTGCATTTAGTTGAAACATTAATCTTGGAGGGTTCCCATAATTTATCTGCATATGCTATTGCTTCTGTTACAAGCAAATGATGTTCCATCATTTTGGTCTTCGCAATATTTTCAGCGATGGTGCCCGAGTACTGGCTTACTGAAGGAGGACAGAGTGCTACTGGTTCGTTGCTAGACCATATAATTGAGAATCACGTTGCATCTCCTCATCTTGCAAATCGTGCTGCATCTCGAAGTAAGATGACCTTATGTGGTATTTATGGAAATATGTCTGGTGCTCCTTGTCAAAGTTTTCTCGACTCCCTTGCAATTTGCTTTTTGCTCTCCTTTTCTTTGCGGTGGTCTCCTGCTTAAAAGTTAAAGTTTTATCTTCTGCCAGGAATCTCAATATTTGACTTGTTGAATGAGATATTGGAATCAATGAAACAAGAAGAGGGGTCACCATTTATCGCTGCATTGACTAATGATATTCATATTCTCCCAGATTTTCATGGTAACAGGTATAGTGCTGTAGAATGGTTAATAAGTTTTTTTACCATGATTGCCTAACTATCTGTTAAAATTACATGCAAAATTTCTGTCAGGTCCCCTATTGCAGATCCAAAGTCAAAAGGTATGATTTCTGGTTTAACACTTGACACTAGTGAAAAGCAGCTGGCACTTCTCTACCTTGCCACAGTACAGGGCATTGCATATGGAACCCGCCATATAGTAGAGCACTGCAATGCTAATGGACACAAGGTGAGGACTCATTTCCTGATACCACTTTGTATCTTTTGTTTATTGAATTGCTATTGGTCAACCTGTAAAGTTTGGTTTGAGCTCCACATTGTTGACGTCTGGCAAGCATATGCATCTTTGACAAGACTTTGAATATTGAGACTCGGTCGTTCAAAACGAAGATGCTGTAAGCTTTTCGGTAACAGTGGTGGGAGGTTAGGATGTGTCTGAGAAAAAACCTAGTAATGCAGTGTTTGTGAGTCTAAAAGTTTCTTATTGATCACTTTGATCTTCTATTTATTGCTTTTTTTATGCGGAGAGCTTTTAGAATGAAGTGTACATACCTTCCATTTTGATACCTGAACCAATATTTACCGCATTGCTTGACATGATCTTCTTCCTTATATTGTTTCTTTATGTCCAGATTGACACACTACTTGCCTGTGGTGGACTTGCAAAGAATCGCCTATTTGTTCAAGAGCATGCAGATATTATTGGTCTCTCTCTCACTCTCTTATTCCCTTTTTACGCTGTTTATCAATGAGTTATGTGATATACATGAAGTGGATGAATATGTAATGCGTTTACTCTCTGCATAAATACATTTGCAAGAGATTATTGAGAGAATTAAAATTTACTAAAATAGTTTCATTAGCTCCCGAGGTATTATAAAAAGAAATCATGATCTGTTTCTAGTAGGTCTAGAAGAGCATCTTGCACATCTGAGATTTTGGGTATTTGTTTTCAGTTCTTAGAAGTGGACCACAGTTTAGCTATACTTGTAAAATTCACTGTCCTTCCGTCCTTGATCCTCATTGTTGATACCAGCGCAAAAAATCAAAGCTTGCATAATATACTCGCTGGATCTCCTCTAGAACCGTACAACAACGACTACGCCTCAGTCCCAATCAAGTTGGGTCAGCTAAATAAAAACTCGCCGTTGCCGGTGTTGAACTGGGGTCACCCCGTGGAAGGCGGGAGTACTCACCCCTATACTACAACAACTTGGTTACCTCCTCTAGAACAAAAAGAGGAAAAAAAAGGCAGCCCGGTGCACTAAGCTCCCGCTATGCACGGGGTCCGAGGAAGGGCTGGATCACAAGGGTCTATTGTACGCAACCTTACCCTGCATTTCTGCAAGAGGCTGTTTTCACAGTTCGAACCCATGACCTCCAGGTCACATGACAACAACTTTACCCGTTATGCCAAGGCTCCCTTTCCTCCTCTAGAACAGTAAACGATGAAATATAAGCATATAACCTGAAACAACAAGTTAGGAGACTTCTACAGATGGTAGTGAATCCTTAACTTTCCCTTGAGCTTTTCCCAATTGCTGAAAAGGGTGTATTATAGCTTTCAATTTGTTATCTTTGAGTATCTGCATGAAGCCTTCAACCTCAGTACTAAATAATCCTAAATTTGTGTGTTTGGATATGTTAATCAATTCCAAGCTGTATTATATGTTGTTCAGGTTACCCCATCATTCTTCCTCGCGAAAATGAATCTGTGCTATTGGGGTCTGCTATTCTTGGTGCTGTTGCTTCAAAGAAATATCCTACTGTTCGTGACGCCATGAAGGCAATGAACGCAGCTGGTCAGGTGTGTGACTGTTTACACTATCTACTTTTCTCACTGAAAGAGGAACCTTTTGCGACAGAAGTCCGGGCACTAGCTCTGACTTTACCTTTCTTTGGCTGTTCGATTTGGGTAAAATTGTCTCTTTTAGGAACTATACCATCCGCGTCCTGTTGCAGAAAATCATCATTCTTCAATTTCATTTTGGATTTGATAGAAAATAAAATTTCTTTTGTTTGGATCTTGTTGGGACAACAGATTAGTTAAATGTTCCGCGGAGTCTTTTACTGCACTGTCATGTTAGTTGCTTAGGAAGGTTGCCTTCGCTCTTGTGTTTGCTTCTTCCCGTCAATCGAATGGAAAGACACCCCGTCTTCTCTCCTCCACCGCCACCCTTCCTGGCCCCATACACCTTGGCAAAACCAGATTCTAGTAATTTTATCTTTACCTTCCACTATGGGACTAAACTTGGCGCCTACCTCTTTGAAAAACGTCTTTCCCCTGCTCCATTTTCCGTTAAAGTTCATTGTGCCATATTGTTCTTATGGTTTCCATGTGGTTCATGGCAGGTTGTCCATCCGTCTAAAGACGCGAAAGTGAAGAAGTACCACGATGCCAAATACAGCATCTTCCGCGACCTTTATGAGCAGCAACAGAAACATCGTTCACTTATGTCCGAGGCTTTGTCATAAGGTTTTCTTCTTCATTGTTGTCGCGCCTTTTGGTATCTGAATTGCTACAAACCATGTCATCGATGAACAAAGGAAAACGCGAGACCAGTTCCCAGTCCCCCCCTCTCCCTCCTGCATTTCTTTGAACCATTATGTGGTGTACAAAAAGGCATTTGAAAATGTATCACCTATTCAACTATGATCAAATGTACAGTTGAATTTTGTTTGACTTGTTCATGTCACGTGATTTTCTTTACGGTGACGGTGTATATAACTTAAACTCATTTAGAAATGATTGCAGAATTCAAAGTTAAACGAATATTACATAATAAAAGTAACAATAATCTCAACTCATAAGAAAGATTAAGCAACACAAAAGGCTTCTTGAATGTGTTCATTCTTCTGCTTGTATGCATCATATGTATAAATGTGCGCGCGATGGCTTTTAGTTCCTAAATATCAATAAATTCCCGTTGTGGTTCTTGCGATATCTGTCAATTAGGGGTGTTCATGGTCCGATTTTGGATCAGATCAATAATCGAGCAATAATAATCTTAAAACTTACTTCTTGTTTACACCAAATCGACTTACGAATCCTTTTTAATAACATTTATTTTTGTTTTGTTTTGTCAACAAATTAATGTCAATGTCATGTTTGTTGGAAGTTGGTGTACTTTTTCCCTTTACTAATTAAATTAGGAAGACTATTCTACACCAGTTTGAGCCATTGATTAACCATTCTATAAGGGGTCGATTGGTTCGGAACAACTTATCTCGGGATTAATTATCCCACCATGTATATGAGATAACTTATTCTATTACTATGGCATAAATGGTGGGATAAATATTCCCGTGACTAACTAATACCTTCAACCAAACACAGACTAAAATAATCCGGCATTTTATCCGGGGACTATTATACTTTATACATCACACTAAACAACCCCTAAATGACTAGACATCATATATGAAGACAACAATATATTAACGCGTTCCCATTTTCGTCAACGTTCGGAGTTAATTTCTCTATAGTCACTTTTTTTGTTGAAGAAAGTTGTAATCAAGAAGAAACGTGATTTTATGAGATAATAACTATTAGTTGAAAAATTAGTATTTGACACACTTACTTTTCTAAGAGTCAAGAATTGGAATTTTTAAGGTGTAAAGAGTACAGTAATATTGACATTTACACCATCTTTTCCATCTTAAATTTTGGCATATTTGCTGGTTTCCTTGATTTTGACTGATTAATGTTCACATTTAAATAGGATTTTAAACCTTTTTGAAAGGGATCTTCGCACAAATAGTCTAACAGATTTACTGTTTACTTTTCTAGCCGACATGCATAGATTATACACGATTATACACATACTATATATCCGCTGGCTATTTTTAATTTAATCAATTGGATGCACAGCTATTTAGGTCAATACTTATGTTTGTGGGGTGGGGGGTGGGGGAGTTGGTTGGTTGGTTGACATAATTAATAATCAAGTTCCTATCTATCGTAAAGTCATCTCTTTTATCGGTTGTTCACCCGGTGTCTAGTATCCATATCAAGGTCTGACTAATTCAAATTTGTGCCGCATAAGGATTCGAAATCGAGACCTTTGATTAAGGATCGAAGGATCCTATCCTTCCCGCCACATCCTTTGGTGGTATCTACTTCAAAGTTATAATCTTTGGTCAAACATGAACATCTCACAAAATTTCCAATTCCCATTAGAAAAAAGATGAAAAGAGAACAGAAAAAGAATTTCAAATTTTCTATAAACAGCTTGATTATTATACAAATTGAAATAAGTACTTTCAAACAGACACTAGTCTCCTTTAACAAGAGCCTCTTCTTATTTTTGTTTGTTGCTTGTGATTCAAAGAGTAGATCTTTGCTCAACTCGCTTCATTGGACCATTTCGAAAGTTGTTTAGTCTGGTTCAAATCACGGATTTCTTGCAGAAAAAAAATCCTCGTCAAGACTTCAATGGAGAAAAGCTATGTTCTTTTCCTTATTCTATTAGTCTTTCAAGAATCAATCTCTTCCCTATATGCAACTTCCACAAATGAGACAGACATGGAAGCTTTGTTATCTTTTAAGCAACTCATTACAAACAACTCTTCTTTCCTTTCCAAGAATTGGACCACAAATACTTCATTTTGTTCTTGGTTTGGTATCACTTGTAGTCCACAAAGCCAAAGGGTCATGTCTTTAAATCTCCCAAACATGAATCTTGAAGGCAAAATTTCACCATCAATAGCCAACTTATCCTTTCTTACTATGCTTAATCTTAGTAACAACATTTTTCATGGAAATCTTCCTTATGAACTTGGAATTTTGCCTCTTTTGGAAGTCATTGATGTTCACAACAATCAGCTAGAAGAGACTATACATCCTTCTGTTGGGAACATCACAAAGTTGGAGAGACTGAGGTTAGATGGAAACAGATTTAGTGGTAAAATTCCAACTGAGATTGGAAATCTAAGCCAGCTTGTAGAGTTGGATTTGTCACATAATCAGCTTTCAGGTTCAATTCCTGCATCAATCTTCAGCATATCGTCGTTACGTGCTGTGTATTTGGTTAACAATAGTCTCTCTGGTTCATTCTTGGTTAATGAAGTAAAGGGTGTGATGAATCTTGAAGTTATAGACCTTAGTTATAATCGAATCATCGGCGAAATTCCTTCAGGACTATGCCAATTCAGTGGGCTAAGAACTTTTGTTCTGTCTAACAACAATTTAACAGGTCAAATTCCAAGAAATATTGGTTGTCTTACAAGGCTTGAGAGTTTTTATGTAACTCAGAATGCAATAAGTGGAACAATTCCACTTTCATTGGCTAATATTTCCACCTTGCAATCCCTTGGTTGTGTCAACAACCATATAGGTGGTACAATTCCTCAAGAACTGGGAAATTTACCAAACTTGAAGATGTTGGGATTTGATTTCAATAATCTAACTGGTGAAATACCAGAATCTATATTCAACATGTCTTCTTTGGAGTACATTGCTTTTAGTGATAACAATCTCTCAGGGCGAATTCCAACCACTCTTGGCCTAAACCTTCCAAACCTTAAAGGAATTTTCTTGCCAGATAATCAACTTGAAGGAGAAATCCCAATGTACATCACAAATGCTTCCAAGCTTATTGAGCTGGAGCTGTCCTATAACTTTTTCACAGGCACAGTGCCAAGTAACTTGGGAAATCTACGTGAGCTCGAGTTCTTGAATCTTGGTAGAAATCAGCTTACAAATGAACCAGGACAAGAAGAGCTTGGATTCTTGAACTCTTTGGTGGATTGTAGGATGCTGCAATTTCTGATATTGGCTAACAACCCCTTGAATGGCATCTTGCCTGATTCGGTTAGCAATCTTTCGTCTACTATAGAAATGTTCAACATAGAGAATGGTCAGATCAATGGGAAAATTCCAAGAGGAATAGGCAACATGAGCAGCATGTTATCGCTAGTCTTGAGCGGTAACCAGTTGACAGGAACCATTCCGCCAGAGATTGGCGAGCTAAAGCAACTTCAGAGGCTTTATCTAAGCAGAAACAAGCTACAAGGTCCAATTCCAGAGGAAATATGTGACTTGGTATATTTGGGAGACGCGATTCTACATCAAAACGAGCTCTCTGGGAATATTCCGAGTTGCATTGGAAAACTCACTAGGCTGCAAAGGCTTTCATTTGGCTTCAATAAGTTCACCTCAAGCCTACCTACAAGTCTATGGGAAATGGATAGCCTGATTTTTCTAAACGTGACGCGAAATTCAATACAAGGGGAACTTCCTCTTGACATTGGAAAATTGGAATCTATTGAAGGTATAGATCTTTCAAGCAACCAACTTTTTGGTGTGATTCCAAGTACATTTGGAGACCTCAGAAGCCTGAGTTATCTTTCATTGTCAAACAACTCGTTTCGGAGTGCAATTCCATCATCATTTGGCAATTTGTTAGGCTTGGAGTTCTTGGATTTGTCTTCAAATGAGTTATCAGGAAACATCCCAAAGTCCTTAGAAAAACTTCAGTTCCTTAAAGAAATCAATCTCTCCTACAACCAATTAGAAGGTGAAATACCTACTAGTGGTGTGTTTTCAAGCTCTTCACCTCAATCTTTTGTTGGAAACAGAGGTTTATGTGGAAAACCTATATCAGAAGTTTCTCAATGTGCTAATAATACTGCAACGAAACGATCAAAGTCTAGGAAACATGTGCTAGTAGTTGTCATTCCTGTGATTGTCTCAATTTTCTTCATATTTGTTGTTCTGTTCGTCTGGATTAAGCGAAGATCAAGAAGAACGAAACTTCAAGACCATGAAGAGTTAACAGAAATCACAACACACCAGTTGATCTCATACCGCGAACTTCAACAAGCAACAGAGAATTTCAGTGGCTCTAACATGATTGGTTCAGGAGGTTCAGGTTCTGTTTACAAGGGCATATTGGCTAATGAAACTATGGTCGCGATAAAGGTTCTAAATCTACAAAATGAGGAAGGATGCAAGAGATTTGATACCGAATGTCAAGTGATGAGAAGCATCAAGCACAGAAATCTTGTCAAGGTGATCACTACATGTTCCAACCAATACATAAGAGCCATCGTTCTCGAGTATATGCCAAATGGAAGCCTTGAAAATTGGTTGTATGGTAAGGAACATCAAGTCTTGGACATGTTTCAAAGAGTTAGCATAATGCTTGATGTTGCAATGGCATTGGAATATCTTCACTATGGTTATGATACTCATATAGTCCATTGTGACTTGAAGCCTGCAAATGTTTTGTTAGATGGTGACATGGTGGCACATGTTAGTGATTTTGGCATCTCAAAGATTTTAGCTCAAAACAAGTCCATGGCACAAACTAACACATTGGGTACTATTGGCTACATTGCACCAGGTAAACAATTCTTCTCTTTGACTAATTTTTTTTTCCATATATTTTCATCTACCTACACTTACCTAATATGGGATCTAACAAAGCATACACCCCTTATAGACCGGGATAGATTGTGTTGAGGGGAGGCAGGGAGGGGATCGGAATCAAATGGATTTAACTTATATGCATTGATCGCGTAGAAGTTTTTTACACTTCCACTGTATTAAACTTGTTTTAACAGATTACTTTGCTATTTTTTGGTTTCTTAGAGTATGGCTCGGAGGGAATAGTGTCCACTAGTGGCGATGTTTACAGTTAGTTCCTACATAAGAAAACATCCACCCCTTATAGGATAGATCGTGTTGAGGGGAGGTAGGGAGGGGAATCAAGGATTTAACTTATATGCATTGATCGTGTAGAAACTCTTTACGCTATCACTATAACAGATTATTTTGCTACATTTTGCGTTTCTTAGAGGCGATTTTTACAGTTAGTTCCTATATAAGAAAACATCCACCACTTATAGGGTAGATCGTGTTGAGGGGAGGTAGTGGATTTAACTTATATGCACTGATCGTATAGAAACTTTTTACACTTACACTGTATTTAGTTAACTCGTTATATAACATGTTATTTTCCTTTTCCTTTTTGTGTTTTTAGAGTATGGCTCGGAGGGAATAGTTTCCACAAGTGGCGATGTTTATAGCTATGGCATAATGTTAATAGAGATATTGACAAGAAGAAGACCAACAAATGAATTTTTCAATGAAAACATGAACTTGAGGCAATGGGTAAGTGAATCATTTCCAAGTGATTTGAAGACAATTGTTGATGCAAATATTTTCTTTGGAGAAAATGAAATTTGCATATTTTCTATGATGGAGTTGGCTTTGGAGTGTACAAAAGAAAGACAAGAAGAGAGGGTAAATATGAAAGATGTAGTGAATAGACTTGACAAAATTAAAGGGAGTTTCTTCTTGGAAACAATGAAGAAAAAACCTCAAGAGTAAAAAAGGTCACCGAAGCACTAAAGCCCTTGCTATGTGCAAGGTTCGAGGAAGGGCCCGACCACAAGGGTCTATTATACGCAGACTTACCTTGCATTTCTGCAAGAGGCTGCTTCCAATGAAGAAAAAACCTCAAAAGTGAAATTTGTTAATTTTTTTTTTTTTTCAATTTATGGTTTAGTTATTTTTAAGGGAAGTTACACATCTGGCAGCTCAACCAAAAATATTTATAGTTGGTAGTCAATATACATATATTAGACATTAATTATATTGTACATATCTCATATATTTGTTGACTATCTTTTTTTGCAGGGCGTTAGAGTTTAAGTTTTGTATACAACAAATAATATTTAAACATAATTTTTTAATGATAGATGAGATTCGTTCCTCTCAATGGGAGGTTTCGGCTTTGAGTCTTGGGACTAAAGAATTAATTTTGGTATGGTTTTCGATTCACTAGTTAGAGAAGAACTCGTGATTTCAATTTTATGGGATCGAAATGATAGAACAACGAAATCAACATCTACTTAAATAGAGAAAGAAAATACTATCTTCAAATTAATCCAAATAGAGATTCAAGAAAAGCATCTTCTTAGAGATCCTAATTAGTTATTCATTTACACCATTAATTAATTAATGATATTACATTAATTAATTGATATTCTAATTTATCTTCTAAGCTTTAATTTTGCAATAATCTCCGAAACAATCCTTCATGCAACCTTTCCATTGTTTGTCATCTGTACAAAACAAATAATTAATACACAATATATATATATGAACTATACAAACAAATAATTAATATACAAAATAAATATGTTAGTGAACTAGGAAGAAAAAATAATAATAAAAAGACAAGATACAATTAGCCAAGGCAAAAAATATGATATCATATGAGTTATGATCCGTTACAATTTGAATAGATGAAAATGACTCATCTATATATAAGCGGATCAGAATTTGAATTTTACGAGTTCTTACAATAATCTCAAGTTCAGAACTGATTTATGCAATGTCCCAATTTTAGGTCGATATTTGGATTTTGTCCCAGTTTTTTTTTAAATTGCAAAAATTTCACCAAGTTAATATATAACCAGACCAACAAACTGGATTTCAAGCTAAACATTCTTGAATTTCTTAATACAAATATATGATTCGAATTAAAAGTTATCGAGTTCACATGAACCCATACCTAAAACTATAGATCTGGCTCATATCATATAACCAAAAGAACATTTATAACTAGTCATAAGATTGATCTCCCCTAAATATTAAAAATCCCAAGGAGGAAATGATCTTTTATGACCAGTTACGATTTGACTAGAGAAAAATGAATAAACGAAGATCTCATATACTTTACTTTCACAAATTAGCATCACCATTAATTTCACAAATGGAATAATATTTGCCATATTTCTATTCACTTTATATTTTTGGGTGCTACTATATAGATTTGGGTCATAATATATGACTTATATAGTTGTTGTACCATGTGTCAATGTGCAAATTAAAGAATATATTTAAATAGTTGACATATTTGTATTAGCAATAAATATGTTATATGCCATATAAATGGAAATTCAAGGATACATATTTAAACAGTTGATATATTTGTATAAAAATTAAATGTAGCAAGATTGACATGATTTGATTTGTTTACTAAAGAGAAGATTAGTCACAAATTGGAGTAAATGGTCAACTTTATCTAGAGATCTCGGGTTCGAGTTTTGAGTATAAAAAAGTTATCCCAATTCAGATATTGGCAGACACTAGGTTGGACACTTTCCCCCCCTTTGACTATGAAAGAAATTTCGTCTATATTCATGTATTTAGGTACACTTTCATATATATCTAATTTTTTTTGTTAAATAAAAAATTATTTGAGCTAGCGATCTCCGTCTACATATTATTCTTTTATAGTGATACTTTGAAAAATTAGTTACATAACATAGCAAGATTATATAATTTTATAGCATATATACACCTATGCATATATATGTGCATCTAAAAATTCTAGTAGTCATTGCCCAAACATAAATACACATATACAGTTGGTCACATACATACGCAGTTACAATTGAATTTTGTATTCGCCGCGATTTTCAGTTAAATATTTTATGCACGTGAATACATGTATTCTACAACGCTTATAGCGCTATTTAACAAATTTTCTCCATTTTTAATGATTTAACATTATAAGAATCATGGTTTAATTAAAATTTTCATTTGTAACATTTTCTAAATGTAAAATGCCACTTCAACTTTTCTTAATTTCTTTTAGAAAAGGGAAAAAAAATTCTGAACATTAATCTAAATATAGAATCAAGAAAAACATTTATTATATAAATGCTGACAATAATTTCATAGATTAGCTTTCATTAAACAAAGCTTTGAAGACTATATATATCCTCTAAGATCTAATAATTTTTGCAATAATTGTTGGAGCAATCATTTAGGCAACCTCTCCATTGTTTGCCATCTGCACAAAACAAATAAATTCATAAAATTTGCCAAAGGAAAAAAAATGATGTCGAGTTAATATACAATAATAATCGGATTAATGAAATGGATTTCGAGCTAGATATTTTTATACATTTTGTCAATTTCTTAATAGAACAGATTGGTATTGATCAACAACAACAACACCATACCTAATATAATTTTGTAAGTGGGGTTCAGAAAGGCTGACATGTACACAGACCTTACCCCTACCTTTATAAGAATAGAGAGATTGTTTCTGATAGACCACCGACGCAAACAAAGTCTAACCAAACCAAAACTGAAAGAAAAATAACAACAAGTCGAAATTGGTTGATCTACATAGAAAATTGTGACTTTCATTCCTAAATACAAGATTGATCTGGACAAAGTTACTGAAACATATCTAATACTATATAGATCAGATCCTGCCATATAACCAAAAAAATATTTGTAACGAGTCATAAAAAAAAGAATGTACCTTTGATTAAACTTGCACACTTGTGAATTGAACAACCAAAATTGCAATAATAGTTCATTGAAAAACTATTAAGAGAAGGATCTTCACATATTTTTATACAATTAGCCCAACACATAGGATTTGCTGGACATCCAGCAATACAATCAGTAAAACATTTTTGATCCAATTTACAATATACTAATTGTGAATTATAAATCAAAAATAGCATCCCCATTAATTTCATTAGTGAAATCATATTTGCCATATTTTTTTACTACTAACTTGTTTATAATATATAGATTTCAGTCATGATATGTGAGTTATATATATAGTTGTTGTTGGTCTTGCATTTACTATATTTCCACTATCTTATGATATGGAAATTATATTAAAGGATATATATTTAAATAGTTGACATATTTGTGTGTATATATATGTTTATATATTAAATGTAGCTAGATTGACGTGATCAATTTTTTTTTGGTTAGGGAGCGCTTTCCTGTTTAATAGCTACATAATGCGAAACCGATTTAGCAGAGGTTTTAATTTAGATATCGAACACTTAGTGAAAAACTAAAAATATACATTTTTGTTTGATTACAAACATGAGACTATACGTACTCTAAAGTTTTGCATTCACATTACTAAAAAAAAAGGGTCAAAATCGAATCTGTATAACTAGTTTACAATTAAATATTTATAAACATAAGTAGTAAAAAAATTTTAGAACCCAGAAAATTATCTTTTTTTAAAATTCAATATTCATAAATTCAAAATTCTGAATTCACATCTAAGTAATATAAGATCATCAATGTTTCATACTAGTTTTGTAATTAATGACTATGAAATACTATATGATTATGAAGTATTTTAGATGATAATTATATGTCTCATGGTATAATTATGATTTATGATTATTTCTTCTCATCTATTCTAGCCTTAGCGAATAGAGTTATCTGATATCTATTGTCGGTAAAGGTGATATGTGTTTCGTAAAATTAATCGAGGTGCATATAAATTGGTCCGAACACCATAATTATTAATAAATAAATAAATCATGATTTATTATTATTTCTTCTCATCTATTCTAGTCTTGATGGATAGAGTTATCTGATATCTATTGTTGGTGAAGGTGACATGTATTTCGTGAAATTAATCGAAGTGCATGCAAACTGACGCGAACATCATGATTATTAAAAAATAAATAAATTATGATTTGTGACTATTTCTTTTCATCTATTCTAGTCTTGGCAGATAAAGTTATCTGATATTAATTGTTGATGAAGGTAACAAATATTTCGTAAAATTGATCGAGGTGCATGTAAACTAGCATGAACAATGTGAATGTTAAAAAATAAATAAATTACTCATGATTTATGACCAACAAGAGGAATCAGATACTCCTATAGTATATGCTAGGCACAAAAGCACAAAACACACATCATAAAGTATCAAAATTATGCATCAAATGCCACCACTTTTGACAAACACATCACATAAATGATAATACAGACTTCAATAATTAAATATTTTTACCTTTGTATTGTTTGGGCATTTTCTGAATTTGATTAACAAAATATAATCTGTGGATGTATAATATATAAATTAATATTTTTGATCGAATGGCCAAATAAATAACTTCCCCTTACCAAATTATGGTGATTTATCGTCAAATAATTGTGTTAGGGTTCGAATATTTCCGAGCGTAAGTAGTACTTTCTTTGTCAAAATTTACGTGCCATAATTTGAATTTCGAGAGTTATTTTTTTTTAATTTTGATTGTGAATTTGAACATTAAATCTTTAATTTTTTTTACATATTTAAAAACTATATAAAAAATACAATTACAATTTAAAATATTCAAAAGGCATATGATATTCAAAGTGTCTCTAACATATTGTACTCTCTCTAATTATATGCATTGCATTACTCCTGAAGTCAATTCGAGCTCTACGAATGGAGAAATTCTTGGTACGAATTTAGTGTTTTTAGGGACATATTTGCAGTGACTATTATGAATTCACATGAATTTGGTAATTTTTCTAAAATCATATATATATATATATATATATATATATATATATATATATATTATTAAATATTTAACTGTAAATCAATTATTATTATTATAATATTAACTTGAGTTAATAAACTTGAGTTAGTTATAGTTATATATATATATATTTAAAAATTATTAAATATTTAACTGTAAATCAATTATTATTATTATTATAATATTAACTTGAGTTAGTTTATAGTTATCGATAAAATTTAAATTCTGATTTTTTTTTTAGCGCTTTACCCCTCATAATAGGCCTACGAGGTGTAAATCCGGATTAGTCAAATAAGTAGGTAAAGACACCACATGTTTCTTGAAAAATATTAAATGTAATTTTCTCCTTAGCAAACAAATCTGATTATGTAAATCTATACAAGTCAACTATATAGGTAATGTAAGAACAACTTTAATGCTACCAAAGTGAAGTACAAAAATTAAAACACAAGGTACAACACATATATCAATAAAAAATCTATCTATATATAAGCAACACCAGCATATCATCAAATCCCAAAACAATAAACTGATAATTAATTAAGAAGTTAATGAAAAATATGGCTAAGAAGATTGAGGCCAATGTTATTCCATTGATGATAATTTTGATGCTAATTATTTTGATCTCTAATTCACAATTAGTATCTTGTGAATTGGATAATACATGTTTTAGAAAATGTATTAGTACATGTTGGCAAAATCCTGGATGTTACATAATGTGTGGATTTCATTGCAAGAAATCTCTTGATTCTACTTCTTCTCCTATGGACTATTGCAATCTTGGTTGTTCAATTCACAATTGTGCAAGTTTAATCAAAGGTATACCTTCTTTTTCTAACTTATTCGTCGCTGATTTGTCGTTAAATAGCTCGTAGCTAGTAGGAGTTTTGATAATCAGTCACTAATCTTTGGAAGGAGAGCCTTGACGTAACTGGTAAAGTTATTGCCATGTGTGACCATCAGGAAGTCATATGTTCGAGATGTGAAAACAGCTTCTTGCAGAAATGCAGGGTAAGACATGCGTACAATAGACCCTTGTGGTCCGACCCTTCTTCGGACTCCACACAACTGCCTTTTTTATTTAATCGCTAATCGTTGGTAAATTGACACTATTAAAAATTTCTGTAGCTAAACAATAAAATATGTCGCTCGTTCAATATAGCGATGGATTAACGAAGAAGTTTATAGCTAATTTTATTATTAATTTTCTTTTGAGTTTACTGCTAACATATTTATTTTATGCAGATGACAAACAATGGAAAGGTTGCATGAATAATTGTGTTCATAATTATTGCAAAAACTAGAGCTTAGATGATATAGAGTCTTCAAAGCTTTGTTCTATGATGTTAATTTTGTTTTGTAAAATAAAAGCTATTCCAATGTCATAATTTCTATAATAGATGCTTTATCTTGATTCTCTTTTTGGCTTATTTGTATTCCTAATTTGCTTTGCTTTTCATTAACAAAAAAATAAGAAAAGTTGAAGTATGACATTTGACGATTATAAAATATTATAGATGAAAATTTCATTATTATTCGCTTTATACCTAGGTTCGCACGGATTTGTCTTTTGAGTTATATCACATCGAGGTTCAAAAGCATATGTACAATGCGAATTTTAATTATATTTTATAAAATTCTTCACTTTCTTCTTCCAGTTCGACGTGAGATTTGCCTAAAATATCATATGGACTTCATTTTCAGAAGCTTGCCAATCTAGAAACTTATCGATCTTGCTTGAACTGTCTTCATCAGCCTGTTTTTCAACATGAGCGTCACAGAATATGCTTAATCAGAAATTACAAGAATCAAAATTTAAATTTATTAATATTTGAAGGATTAAAAGTGCAAATATCCCTAAAAAGAAAGACAACTAAATGTTTGTTTGGAGCACTTTTTGTTTTTTCAAAAAATAGTTTCTCCATTGAAAACAACTTTTATTGTACTTTTATTAAAGAAAATTCTCCAAAAAGAGTTAACAAAAATATTCACCAAATTTAATTTGGACCATCCATAGTTGCCTACAATAGTTTATTCCTTTTCTTTAGTTTTCGCTAGACGGATTCAAGATTTAAAAATATAGATAAAAATTCACGTGAATTCGTAGCTTTCATCCTACATCCGTCTCTATTAAAGTCTCAATTTCTCATTTAACATTTATTCCACGTTCGATATTCATAGTAGATTTTCGATTAATTCGATTATTCATCACGTAAAATCGTTTAAGAAAAAATTTCACACTTAAAGTTCGAACCCGAGACCTCTCGCTGCCCATGATTGGTCATGTTTATTCCTCATCACATACAATATGAAGCAGGCGAAGAATATTAGCTTTTATCCTACATTCACCTTTATTTTCACTTGATGTTCAATATCTGTATTAAAGTTTCAATTTTTCATTTAACATTCATCCCACGTTCGATATTCATATTAGAACTTCGATTAGTTTGATTATTCATTGCATAAAACCATTTTATGAAATATTTTCACACTTAAAGCTCGAACTCGAGACCTCTCGCTACCACCTGGTTGGTTATGTTTATTCCTCATCACACACAATATGAAGCAAGTGAAGAGTATATACCTAAGTTTGAAGATAAATTGATGCCTTGATTCCATGTACCCAAATATTGCCAAGTGTCCCTCTACCTGGCATCACCCCACCCCCCAAGAAACACACCCCTACCCCACCACCCCACAGAGCAAAGGATCAATCATCCCAGCCATGGCACCTTCATCTTCTCTCATTTCTCTCTAATAAATTTCACCCCCACCCCCCCACACCCAACACATAGCCTTATGTATTCAATTTCCACAAGCTTTTATGGTAACAAATAATTAGTTTTTTTGGGTTTTTTTCCTATATCTATTTGTTTATTATTATTTTTTTTGGGAATTTTGGGTACTTAGAGATTAAAGATTCGATTTTTAGAGTCTTTTCTAGGAGATTTAATACAAGAAAGCTTGAATCTTGGTGGGTTTTCTTTTTCTTTCAAGAATTGAGAAATTGTTGGAAAGTTGGAGGCTTTGGTTGAAATCAGAATTCAAGAATGGCATTTTCTTTATAAGGTAATTTTACTGATATTTCATGCTTAATTTGTGTTATTTGATTCATTTAGTTAATGGGCTGTGAGGATATTGAATTGTTTGTCTAATATTTGGAGCTTTCTTGGTATGTTTGAGCTGAAAAATTGGATTTTTTTGGGTTTTGAGAATGAATCTTTTGAGTTGTATAGGAAGTATTTTGTGATTTTTTTTTGGGTTTGGTTATTTTTGCTGGAATTGTGATAATACTGATGTGTAATGCTCATTTGGGTTTTTGTATCATTGTTGAATAGGGTTTGTAGTTTTTTGGATTCTTGGCTTAGTATTTGATATGTTCTTGGATTAACTTGAGCTGAAAATTGGTGTGATTTTAGCTGTTGAGTTCTGTTACTATCATTTTATGAGTGAAAGGTCAAAAACACACCTAAAGTATCCCTTTTTTTGCATTTCATACCTGAACGGTGTGCAATGTAAGAGTTTTTCTACCTGAACTATTACCAATATTTATCGAAACACACCTCAACTATCAGTTGTTCCCTTTTCCTACCAGAACGATGGTGATATTTCATATTTCAGGTAGTAAAAGGGAATAATTGATAGTTGAGGTGTGTTTCGATGAACATTTGGTGATAGTTCAGGTACCTAATTGTTCAGGTATGGAACTCAAAAAACCGGGATACTTTAGGTATGTTTTTGACCATTACCTCTTATTTTATTGAGAAAATTCTTGAATTTAAAGTATTTGGTGAATATTTCTAGGCCATTGATGATTCTTGGTGTACATGGTTGTTAACTTTGTTGAATTTTCAAGTTGCTGAATTTGGGGTTGGAAAGGATTTGGGAGTGTTCAGGTGTGATTTTTGGAGTATTATGAGTTCTGATACTAACTCGGAACGTTCAGGTTCTGACTTCTAAGTGAGAGAGCAGCAAGCTTTGCAACACTTCATGGATAGCCCCACAATGACCAACCCTGGCTCGGTTTCTAGTTCTAACGATGAGACTCCACGTGTAAAGTTCTTGTGTAGTTTCTCTGGAAGTATATTGCCCAGGCCACAGGATGGGAAGCTTCGGTATGTGGGTGGTGAGACAAGGATAGTGTGTGTTCCGCGTGATATTTCTTATGAGGAACTCATGGCCAAAATGAGGGAGATATTTGAGGGGGCAATGGTACTGAAGTATCAGCAGCCTGATGAGGATCTTGATGCTCTTGTCTCTGTAGTGAATGACGATGATGTGGTCAATATGATGGAGGAATATGATAAGTTGGATTCTGGTGATGGATTTACTAGGCTCAGGATCTTTCTGTTTTCGCACCCTGATCAAGATGGATCCTTGCATTTCTGTGATGGGGATGAGAGGGATAACGAGAGAAGGTATGTGGATGCTTTGAATAGCCTTAATGAATCCCCAGAATACAGAACGGGACAACATAATGAATTTCAGGTTACAGGTCCATTAGATGATCTCCATGGTGCAGAGCAGGGCTTTAGTCAGATGACTTTTGATGGTAGTCTCCATAATTTGAGGAGTAACGATATGCCTATACCTCAGGTCAACTTGCGTCACCTTACAATACCACATTTGGGTATAGCTCAGCCTCAACAATCAGTTAATCAGAGGTATAATGAAATGGAGGCCCCATGGAGTCCAGCATACTATTCTCCTAGACAGCCGGGACACCTTGATCCACGGCCATTGTTAGAGTTTCCTAATTCTCCTTCTTCGTCGCGGTACTATTCGCCATACCCTGAATTCCAAGAGAGAAATTTTGATAGAATGCATGAAGAGTACAGTCGTCTTCAGGTTAATCATCCAACCCTATATGATCACCAGCCTCAATATACAGATAACGTACTATTATTTCCAAATGCACCTGTCTCAGACAAGGCTGGCTTTCCTGGAAACATCCTTCATGGTGCTAATGCATTCGAGGGGAACAGTATATGTGAGCATTGCCGAATGACTTTTCAGCGCAATCAGCCTCATCCTGATTCCTCTTGGAAGCCTGGAGAACATTCCCATTTGGATATGGGAAACGAATTCCACCAGGCTGCAAACCCTTGTGCAGAGTGCCCACCAAAAAGAGAAATGCTCCCAGGGACTGCAGATGCCAATTTGCAACACTCATACTACCAGCATCAACCAAATACTCGAGTTGAGGAACCACAAATCCATGCGTCCGGAGCTGGTAGCAATTTGATTGATGGCCATCAGGTCCTGGGACAAGGTCTTAATTATGAAGACCTTCGTCACATTCGAACTGGACGGGATCCTGGTAGTCAGGTATATCATGATCAGGTGGTAGGCACGGGATCTCAGATTCATCTTCCCTCTATGGAAGATCGTGGAGTTCGGTATGGAAATTCACCTTATGCTTATGGACCAGATTCAGCATACCAGGTTCCTCAAGCAAACATGCCTGTACATTCTTTGTGGAGGAATGTCCAAAGCCCAAGTCATGGAGGTCCTCCTTACGAGGTTGCTAATCCACCACAGCTGGTCAATGGTTCTGCTAGTCCTGGATTTGTCAGGGGTATAATGGAAAGTAGTCCTAGGTTGCAATCTGGGTTGGAGAACCAAAATGCTTGGCTTGATGCTTCACAGAAAAAGATTGGCTTTGATGGTTTTTCCATGCCTGAATATTCTCTTGCACCATCCCAAAACTTGATCTCAAATGCTCACAACCAGGGAAATCAGTCCGTGCATACTGTGGAAGCTATTCAGGCCTCAGGCAGCGTGCAGACTTTTGCAACTCTGGAGCATCCGTTGTTAAAATCTGATTCAGGACCATTCTTTGGTGATAAGCTAGCTTCGTTGAGTAGGTCTGGAACAAGATTAACTGCTGATATATGTGCCAGCGAGAAGGGTAGTTTTATTCACCAGGAAGGGGAACAGCTATGTCCTTCAGGTTTGGCGGAAGGCTCTAATATATGCAGCAGCAGTCCAACCAAAGCATTAGTTGACAAAATTCCACCTAACCCTGTATCTCCTGTGTCCATTTGCCTGGAAAATGCTGTAAAAGAAGGTGTTGCTGCAAATACTGAGACTATTGATGCTTGTGTAACTCATAAGAACGAAAAGCCGCAAAAGGATCAGCTGACTTCTTTATCTGATGAGATTCCTTCTGCAGAAAAGGTAGTATTACAAAGTGTTAAGGATGTAAAAGCTGAAGTCCAAGAAAATGCTGATTCCAGTCATGAGCATGACACTACTGCTAAAGTGGCGAATGAGAATGATGCAGATTCAGCTGTGAGGGTCACGATTATTATTAGTTTCATCATGTATGTTCTAAAAGGTGTTATTTTATATGTAATACAATCTGTTGATTTACAGGATGGCCAAGGGGGGTTGGAATTTGATTCAGACAGTGACAATGTTAATAATTCCAAGATTGAGCCAACAAAGGCCGAGGAAGAAGCTATCGAGAAGGGATTGCAGGTTCTTAAAATCACTTCGTTTTGTCTCCCCTTATCTCACTGTTCTGAAACACTTTAATTCACATTCCAACTGTAATTCTCTGAGGGAATTATGGGGAAAGCCTTTTCTAGATAAAAAATCTGTGTCTGCTTCTTCTCTTTCTTCTCCTTAGATTTTCCTAAGGAGATTATAGGGAAAAACTTCTGCGTTTATTGTTTTATGTTTTATTTATTTTTAATGATATTTTGTTAGGTTTTGTTTGTTTCATACATCTTATTGGAAACAAACTATGTGTGTTGCTTTGGTATAGACAATCAAGAATGAAGATCTCGAGGAGATCCGGGAGTTGGGTTCTGGGACATATGGATCAGTTTTTCATGGAAAGTGGAAGGGGTCAGATGTTGCTATAAAGAGAATCAAAGCCAGCTGCTTTGCTGGTAGGCCATCTGATAGGGAACGTCTGGTATGTCCTTAATCTATACATTCTTTATCTTTTGTTCTCTCAAAACTTCTGGTCTGTAACTCTGTAAGCATGGTGGATACTCACATGTCTCTCTGTTTGGTTCATGAAGAAAATTTTCAGTATGATACCTTTTCAAAGTATCCTATTCTTAAAGTCAGATCGACTTGATCGAACTTTTCAATTAGATACCCGTTTGATAAATAAGAACACTATCTCTAAGGAGATTCTAGATGTAATCATAGTGAGTTTTAATATCCTGTTCATTCATCAGCACCTCATTCTGAAGGCAAAAGTATGTCCTTTTGCTCCAGTTGTAGGTCCTTAGAAGGAATTTCCCCTTGTTTCTGCTCTTGTTTCCCCTTCCTCCTCCATATCATGCAAGTATTACTATGAAATCTAACCCAAGATGTCTCTTATAGCAGATATTCTGTCTGCGTATTTTATTAACACAAGAAATAGTCTTTGTAAATGTTGAAGAATCTCAACCATTGTGGTATGATTACATTGTACCAAGTCTGCTGAACGATCATGCTTAACTTTCCTGTTCATGAAACTACATGTGTGGAATACAGTTGTTGCACAAGAAGATACTGCACTTGTTTCTGGGTGGCACAGCAGGAAAGGGCTGTAGGATGCTCAGGAGCTACCAAGTAGTAGTAATATTTTAGAATAGGCAATAAACCAATTTGGTGGATGAGTGCCTGTAAAAATAGCTAAAGTTAGGTTTTTAGCTAAAATGAGCTATGCCACTTTTCTTTCTGGCATCAGTTTTCTTTTCCAATTCAAGCATGCTTTAAGATGACCGCTCTTTCATATCACATTTATTTTGAATGTCTCCAGAATTAGTCTATATTCTGTAGCCGATCTTAATGTCCTCTTCTGTTCATTAGATTGCAGATTTCTGGAGGGAAGCTCTGACATTGAGTTCACTGCACCACCCAAATGTTGTTTCTTTTTACGGTGTAGTTCGTGATGGCCCAGATGGATCTTTAGCAACAGTTACAGAATTCATGGTCAATGGATCATTGAAACAGTTTTTGCAGAAAAAGGACAGGTACATTTTGCTTTTCAGATTATCTGTCAGAGTTGGATTTCATTATCAATATTTCTAGATAGTCCAAATCCCCAACATATCTTTGATAACATATTTATTCAACAGGACTATTGATCGTCGTAAAAGGCTTATTATTGCCATGGATACTGCTTTTGGTATGGAGTATCTGCATGGGAAAAACATTGTTCACTTTGATCTAAAATGTGAAAATCTGTTGGTAAATATGCGGGATCCACATCGACCCGTCTGCAAGGTATGATGAATGCTCATGTTTTCTTGTAGTCTTGGGTACATTCTCTTATTTGATAGGCAATATCCTTGAGCGCCACAGCCTAGTTGTTTAGATATTTCCATATCATTATCTCAAGCTAAAGGGCATTTAGATTTGTTGAGCTAAGTAAAGCTGAAGCGCTCGTACCGTATTAGATATCTGTACATTGTGCCTGACACTACATTGCTTTACCTTTAGATTGGTGATCTTGGCTTATCAAAGGTGAAACAACACACCTTAGTCTCAGGAGGTGTTCGTGGCACTTTACCCTGGATGGCACCAGAACTCCTAAGTGGAAAAACTAAAGTGACAGAGAAGGTAATGTTTTGTCTTTAGAAGTGGAAGTTATCTTTTTGTGTGTACTCTTTCATGAAGTGATCGTTGTATTTTCTGCCATGCAGATTGATGTTTATTCTTTTGGAATTGTTATGTGGGAGTTGCTCACTGGTGATGAACCATACACAGATATGCACTGTGCTTCAATAATAGGTATGTGCCCATTCTTGATACATGTTTTTCTTTTTCATTTTTCTTATAAGTAGAGAAATCAATCACTTCTACTTGCTTGTATCAGCTTGAGACTTCCCTACCCTTCCCTTAAAACAAACGCTTCCGGAGAGCCACCACAAAAGAAGGGATTAAGAAAGAATTAGACAATTCAGCAATATAGCAGGATATTTTATGAGTCTGCTCAAACTGTTTGATTCTCTGATGCCTGAATCCTACTTGCACGTTTTGTGGTTACTTGCCTAGTTTCTATTTCTCTTTGCTTCTTTCATCAAAAAGTGTTCAGCATTACTTTCTAAGCCTGCGAGATGGAGATATATAGGAGGTACCACATGGAATCACTCATTATCTTTTTTGATGATATATAGGAGGAATTGTTAACAATACACTGCGTCCCCAAATTCCGACTTGGTGTGATCCCGAATGGAAAGCTCTGATGGAGAGTTGTTGGGCCCCTGATCCTGCAGATAGGCCATCATTCTCAGAAATCTCTCAGAAATTGAGAACTATGGCAGCAGCAATGAATGTCAAATGATGCTGTTTCAGGAGTTGCCATACTCGCTCAATCGTTTACATATTGACCGAGAGATCAAAATAAATGGTAGCCTGTGTTTTCACTTCGAAGTTGCTATCGTCTCTCGAGATGCATGACACCAACTATAATAAACATTCTTATATATGTTTTCTCGTCCGTTGACTTCATATGCCTATTTACATTATGAAGTCATTGCAACTCGGACGTTCTAGCAGCCTATTTACTGTGATCTCGAAGCAGATTTGTACGTGTATCCATCTTCTTCGACCAGGAAGTTCTTTTCTGGAAAAGACCATCGGTGTTGGCTGGCGTTTCAACTTTCTGAAGGTCGGCTTATGTTAACGTTATGATGACGAAGCTATTGCAGTTCATGCAGATGTTGATTTTTCTTGTTTCAGATATCTGTTGGAACTGGTAAAGCAGTGTACATAAATTATCCACTTGAATTTTGTAGTGCAACTAAAAATACTTTCCATCAGCATAATTTAACCTGTTATAACATGTTATACGTCATGATTATATAAATATATTTTACGATGTTGGTGCATAGAAGCGAATCTTTTCCGTATATCATGCTTTGTATTTGTCACTCACCCGATGAGCCTTACATTATTTCTTGCTTACATGTGTATGTGATGCAGTAGGTCAATAACCTACAAAATTTCAGTCTCGAGGGTTGGATCAGAGCGGACAATACCTTAACAGTTGAGCTTCGATGTGTCAGTTTTTTTTTTCACTGGCTTGTTAAAAGATGATTCATTTTGTACATGGAGTACTAATAGTCCTTCGCGTTTATAAAAGTGGAGGACATTCGAAAAGTCTTTTTTCCTTTTTCGATGGTGAAGACCAAGCTCATGAGCTTATTATTCTAGGTCGGAATAAGTTGAGATAGTGTTTACTTCCGTCTTTTACTCTTTCAAATTTATCGAAACAAACACGTCTCAATTCCAAGCTAGTCAGAATTTCGATTTGTTATATCTTGATTATTGACCTATTGAAAATCTCTCTTTTCTCTAATTGAAATAACCTCAAAGGTTAGTACCGCAAGATTTGAAACTTGATGAATATTGAGTATGTCTTTCTATTCTTCTTCATCCAAATACCATCGTGTATGACTGATCTGAACTTGTGACATGCGTCTTATTCACATGTCACATGTTGCGCTCTTACCGTTAGATCAAAGATGGATATCAAAAATCTATTGTTTTCTCTTATCTCAAGAGTAAACATTAATCCTTTGCTACTAACTATCTTTTGTATTTTCTTCTATCTTATTGTTTAGTTATTTAAGGATATGTAATCCCTTTATCTAACCTAAAAAAAAGATGCATGAAACTAAACATAAAGTTTTTAACAACACTTAATCTGCACAAACTTTATGATATTTTACAAAAAGATGCACAAAAAAAAATTGATATATTGTTGTCCCAATCTACCAAACCAACCTAATTAGACAAGCTAGTGTTTGTATAAACACCTAGTTGACTTAATTCCCTTCTTATGTTGTTCCTTTTTCTTCCCCTTTTTTTTCTTTATAATTTTATTTGACTAGTTTCTTGATATTTTGGTCATGCTTTCTTTATTATTTCGCTATGACTTTTCACTTCCGTTGTCTTTTTTCGAACTATTTTGAAATGTTTTTTCTTGATCGAGAATTTATTTGAAACAATTTCTCTACCTTTCTGAGTTAAGGGTCTATTGTTGAAAACAACCTCTCGACCTCTAAGGTAGTGGTACGGCCTGCATACATTCTACACTCTCCAGACTCCACTTTGAGGGATTATGCTGGATATGTTATTGCTGTTATTGTAATCTCTCTACCTCTCACGATAAGGATAAAGTTTGTATATATATTATTTTTTTCAGATCGAATTTGTGAGATTACACTACGTATATGTCAGTGTTGTTGGAGTTTCTTGATATTTTGCATGGGACCAATTAGTTAAAAAGTTGTAAATAGTAAAACCAAAGGTCAAATTCCATTACATCATCATCAAATGCTACTTGATCTTTCTAGAAAGTATAGAAACTGCAAATTAAATATATTAATTTTATACCTAATACGCGGCATTGTACTTTTTTCAATAAAAAGTCAAATTCTTTGTACGTGCCATTTTGACTTGCCACGTGTCAAGTGAAAATATTTGGGGTAAAAAAAAGACAGTTCGGTGCGTAAAATATCCTGTATTCACGAGCACTTCAAAAAGTGCGATGTAAACAACTTATCTTTTTCGATACACATATATATGTAAGCTAAACTCATTATTTACGCTATCAAATTATGTTTACTTTTAACAGTAATATAAAAGTATAAAACAACATTAGGTTGACTTTTAACAAAGTAACCATATTGTGAAGGTTGAGATAGAGAATGTGATTAACAATCACAAATAGCGGGAGAATTAAGATTTTCACTTATGAAATTTAAATAATATAAACAAAGAAACATATAAAGGAGTGAAGGAAATTCATCACATCTATTATAATTAATATAAAATATAGTAATATTGAGTTTGTATATAATGTAATTTTTTAACGAATGAGGTTTAAATTAACTCCCTTGCGCCTCTTTACCTCTGCCCTTGTGTGGTTGGATGAAATGATTTTTTTTCCAGTATGCATCTTGAGTTTTTCTGTTCTAATCGAGATTAGATTAGAGTGGTCAATGTCTTTTTCAAGTCACGGGACATTTTTCTTTTTTTCTTTATCTAGTTTCTTAGGAAAGTAACTCTTGATTCCAATTCTAACTTTACCTCGTTGATGCAAGGACGCATATAAACTCAAATAATCTTGTGGCATAGTGCATACCGTCGAATCTACCATTCCTCTGTGCTTAAACGAATGTCTGATCAGGTTTGAGATTTCAAAAATGAAACTTTCTTGACACAAAACATTTCCCCTTAAATACGCTACATACCATGCATAACTCGAATTTGAATTAATTAGGCTAGTGTATTTCAAATACAAAATATATAGTTAGAAAAATGAGTTGCAAATGCATGGTAACTTAATTATAAAGTCATCAAAGAGATAAGGCCAAGTCAATTTCCTTGGATGCCACAATGTGATATAATTCATTATGGGTTTGTTAAAATGAGGGGTTGACAATGGTACATATGAGTTAAAATAATTGAAGGATTAGGAATACTCAAATTATGCTAAGCTATTTTTTTTCTTTTAAAATTATTTTATATAGTATTATCCTACAAAAAGTGCATGATGATAACAACACTTGTATTAATTTATGGGTGTAGATTAATTATTGTTGATGAAAAAACAAAAGTCATTAAAGGTCTTCTTCAAAGAATATTTGGTTATAGATTATATAGAAAATTAAATTATTTAAAAAGTTTGTGTATCAAGAGTCCATATTAGGGCATATTTGTCAACCCTATTGTTATAATTAGAGAGGTCATATAATTTATTTATTTTGGTTCCTAGGTCTATATATAATACCTTAATATATATTTATATAAACTAATTTTCCTTAATTCCCTAATGTCTCTTTCATTAATTCTTTGTCTAGTTGGATCATAGCATCATAATTTAATTATATAATTTGAATTAATAGTCATAATATACTTTATTATATGAACGTTACATTGTTCATATATGAACATCATTAAGTGGATAAGAATATATAAGACTTACTAATAAAGCTACCTAAAGTAGGGTTCGGTAAAACCTAATAACTTCGACCTGAATCTTGTATAATTATCTTTAAAAAATTTGTTTTATATGCTATTAATTCTAAAATATTAAAATTTTGAATAATAAATTTTAGATTGTGAATTCGATCGCTTATGATCAACAAAAATACTCCTTGTTGATCAAAATGAAAATGGATATACTGGGTTTGATTCCTTGCAAGAAGAAAGGACTATCTAAAGCGAGCAACTACGGAAGACTTGGGCTTATGCACTCCACGACTTTCTTATGTTATGGGGTCTCGAAGACTGAATAACACTATAGAAAAATTAAAATATTATTCACGCTATAATATTTGTATAAGATTTCCATAGAATAGGTGTGTAAGTGAATGATTTTAAAGTCTACGGGGCGTATTTGCACATGAATCATATTACATGAGTTTTTTTTAGTGTAATTTAACCAAAATAGCGAATTCAAAAAAAGAACAAAATTTGTAAAATTTGATTCAATGTAATTGATCCTATTGGGATAAAATCTGGAAAAGAAATCGATTGAAATAAAAGAAATCAGTAAAAAAAAAAAATACTTCGTTGGTCATATAAATTAATCATCGAATTGAACCAATAATTGGGTGAATTTAAAAATTGCGCATTGATGGATCATCAACTTCGTTAGTTATTTTACTGCCAACAATGCGATTTAATTATTTTGAACACTAATATAAGTTCAAAAGTACTTTTTCTAAATTAAAAAAAAAAGCCTTTCTACTCACCCTCTTATTCTACACTATTTGTAGATTCATATTAAGATATTTCCCAATTTTATTTTCACAAAAATAATAAAAACTACACCTTTTAGCCCTAGGTAACTTATGATAATTGAGATTCCATAAGTCAAAAGACACATACTAAGCTAAAAAAATAATACTAATCAATCACTTGTACTATATGAGAGATTAATTAGGAAGAAAAAAAATTGTGGGGTTGTTTTGGTAGGCCAAAAAAATAATTGTGCCCTAGCTAGATATTTTAATTTAGGTGCATAAAGTAAAGTCAATTTAAGTTAACACCAATGATGCAACATTATTATTTTTGGTATTTAGCCAACAGAGAACCATACTTATCTTGTTAAATTATTAATAATACCAAACTATTGATTATATACTAATATTTTACCATTTTTTTGTATTTGTCACCATATATATATATATATTCATGTTTTGTGTCGAAAATATTAGGTTCAATTGAACTCGTAACCAAGCATACAATTGCCACTACCAAGCTAGATACTCCGATTGTTCCAATTTATGTGTCATATTTTTCGTTTTAGTTTATTTAAGAAAGAATCATGTCATACTTCTTTATTTAAAATAAAAAAATAACTTTGAACTTTTCATTTTATCCTTAATGAGACGATTTATAGCCACACAAATATTTATGACTAATTTTAAATCACAAGATTAAAAAAAGTCTTGTTTCTCGTAAACTCTATGCTCAGTTGTCAAACACCGCTATATAAATTGGAACAGAAAGAGTAATACAAATTTGAAGAATTAACCTAAATATTTGTCCATCCAGTGACTTAAACACTAAATAATCGGCGAATGTATAATATATATGTATAATTGCTAGAAAAAGTAAACGATAAATCCGATCGACTGTTAATTTATATAAAGATCCCTATTAATTTAATTAGGTACATAAAGTAAAGTCAATTAAGCTAAGCACATTATACTACATATTTGTTATATATTTAGCCAACAGAGAGCCATACTTATCTTGTTATAAATTATTATTTATAAGACAAGTGTATTGATGATATATGCATTATGAAAATTGATTAATGTTTAGTGTCAATGGAGAGAGAGAGATTCTTATTTATAGAGAAAGACAAACAGAAACATGTTTACTTCTTCCTAAAGATCTTACACAATTTGCTTATTAATTAATTTATTAAAATAAAATACCTTTTGAATTTTTGTTAGTTTTCTTCTTGTTATTTCTATGCAAGTGAGGTTCTTTGGACCTCTTTGTCCTTTTAATAATCTTTGTTTAATACACAAAAACAAATGTTTTTATTAGGACATACTAATATAATATACATAGTAGAGGGACCAAGGTCAATGAAAGCTTTAATTTTGATTCTTCTTTAGAATATATATTCATTTGTTTGTTTTCTTTACGTTTCTGTTTGAGAGTTTAAATTCTATGTATCGACGATACAAAAATCTGTTCACAACCAATAAAAGAAAAAATACATGAATTTTTCGATGGAAATTTTCCAAGGGAGTATGTCAGAAATATGGGATTTTTGACGGAATATCATTCAAAAAAGCCTCCGACGAGCCAATTCCGTCAGAAATTTCTGTTCGAAAAATCACATTTTTAGTAGTGGCAAGTTAATTAAAAGGTAATTACAGATAAATCTATTTAATAGATTGATCGATAACCTAAAATAAATGGTACTTAACATATATATTATAAGGGCGGTCCGGTGCACTAAAACTTTCGCTATGCGAGGGCTCCGGGGAAGGGCCGAACTACAAGGGTTTATTGTACGCAACCTTAAACTGTATTTCTGCAAGAGGCTATTTCCACGGCTTGAACCTGTGACCTCCTGATAACATGACAACAACTTTAACGTGTACTATTATAACAGGTCAAATTACGCTAATGACGTTAAAAAAAAATTCATTATACTATTAGTGTATATAACTTAATATCCTTTTTTTCAGAAGAGATATTTCCATGTTGTTGATCTTTGATTGAAACCCTAGCCAAGTTGTTTCAAATAGGGTGTCTAAAAGCAACTAATAATTTATATAAATTAATTATCCTTAATGCCGTAATTAGCGACTTAACTCGTTGATATATATATAAGAACATGTTATTAATTTACTGTATTATTAAAGAAGACTTTAAGGTGCGTTTATGACGGGGCTGAATAGAAAATGACTCTTGTTATTCTTTGGGTAAACCTGCTCCTATGTAACAGTTTGCGAATCACACAAAAGATATAAATCGCATCAGTCTTGCTCGACTGAAAAAACGTCGGCGGAGGAATTGATTTGTTATGCTTTTTCAGAGCCACAGTTCTTTCGAAAATAACTTCTCTACCCTTACACCAGGGGAGGATCTACATCTAGCCGAGGGGGTTCGGTTAAAATTATTATTTTTATATATATATAATAGGTGTTGAATCTCCTTCGACTTCTTTGTGTGTTTACTTATTCATATTTCAAACCCCCTCAGTGAATATCCTGGCTCTGTCACTGCCTTACACAAGATATAGGGATAAGGCTTGCGTACACCACTTTTTTCAGATTTCACCTATGAAATTACACTAGATATGTTATTATTGTTATTGTCTTAAAAATATTTCGGTATGTAACAGTAATCTACTGGCCCAACTCTAGTCCGCAAGAACCATTTGGTCCATCAAAACAACAACAATATACCCGATGTAATCTCATAAGTGGAGTCTGAAAACGATACAAAGACTATTTTTGATAGACTCTCGGCTTGACAGAAAAAGAAAAGGATTCGAAGCATGACAACAAGAAAATATAACAGTAAAATAGCAAAAACAAAGTAAATGAAACAACAAATATTAATAGGGTAACTTACATAAAACACACATCTTTGGGAGCTAATTACTCTTTTTCCCACCTCACTTCGCTCGGATACATCACCCAAAGCGTGATACATCGCCCCAAGGCGTGATACATCGCCTCACCTCTAGATAATTACCTTTGATACATCGGGGCGATGTATCACGAGGTGAGACGATGTATCACGACCTGGAGCGATATATCAGAGTGTTTACATGTGGTATATTAAGTAATTAAAATAAAGTAGTGGGAGAGTTAGTAAATATGGTAAGGAGGTATGTCTCTTTTGGTAGTTTAACCATATTAATTAATACACATAGAAGAAAAGAAACAACGCGATTATTGGTCCATCATGACCCTATTGTTTTTTAATAAATCCATATTAACTACTAATATATTTTCAAAAAGTTGCCCAGAACTTAATCCTGGTTCCACTAAAATGAACTACTATGAATATGAATATGAATATGAATAAATTGTCAATATATGCAAGTTGGCTGACATAAAATGCCTATCAACTTGGAGTCCAAATAGTTTTACCCACATAAATATGTTCCTCCATCACAATTTATTTCAATTTTTTATTTATTGTCTAAGCAATTTTTCATCAAGTTCTAAAAAAAATTATTAACTCTAAAATTGAACCATAAAGTTGTAGATTTAATTTAAAGGGGTTTTATAATGTCCCAAATCTTTTCACCTATTGCCTTATGATTTTAGATTGAACGTTCAGATTCTTTCACATGATATTAGACTTAAACTTTAATAAACTTCATTTTTCTCGACTCAACCTAGCTATTTGTTTCTTAAAACATATGATCGCGTTGCTCTTGACTTATTTCATCTCTCTCAATTCAGCCCATCGAGCCACTATCTTAAAGAATAATACACTTATCCCTCATTAGTTCGTGAAAGGGTTTTCAAAGAGGTTTATAATATCCCGAGTCAGTCCACTCATTGCCTTACTAGTTTTCGATTAGATTCTCAAATTCTTTCACTAGTGAATAAACAGCGAACGAAACTTAATCTAAACACGACACTGCATATCTAATGTTATTGTTCGAGCTCTTTAAAAATACTCGTGTCAGATCCTCAAAAAATTCATTACTTTTATAAGACTCGACACACACATCCAAACGATATTTTTAAAGAGTTCGAGAAACATAGTTGCATATTAAAAATTTTAGGGCACCCTTGGCGACAAACTAAGAGGATGGAGCCTTCTTTCTTGAATTTCATCCACATAATAAAATAACATATAATGAAAAAAGCTACACAATTTTAATATTATATTTTGAGAGAAATTTGCAATAGTACTTTGTCATGTTATTAATAAAAAAATATTACTAGTAGTAAGCTAATCCAAATATGACAGATAAAACCCTAGAGATATGAGAAGACTTTTTTTGGTTTTTCAAAAGTGTGACATCACCCACTCTTTTAATTTTCTACCTATAAAACCAAGTCTTCTCTTCCCAAAATATTTCAAACCAACAACAATTATCACAAAGTACTTCAAGAGTTAACAAAGAATTTTGGAAGAAAAAAAATTCAAAAAAAGTTTTAAAAAATGGGTAGAGCTCCATGTTGTGACAAAGCAAATGTGAAAAAAGGACCATGGTCACCAGAAGAAGATGCAAAACTCAAGGCATATATTGAAGAAAATGGCACTGGTAACAATTGGATTGCTCTTCCCCAAAAAATAGGTATCAAATTCTTCTATTTGTCTCTCTATGTATCGATTGTTTCGATCGAAAAAAATACCTTTAAAAAATATTTTTTTAGGGCTTGAGAAAGACCTATAAATTCTTGGAAATTGTTTTGAGACTGAGACGTAGTTGTTATTGTTGTTGTTATTGTACTAGGGATTAAGAGATGTGCAAAATTTATTAGAATAAAAACATACCTCAATTAATATTAAGAGTTTTTTCAAGACTATAATTTGATTGATGATGTTTTAAAAATATTATTTTTAGGGCTTAAGAAAGACGATGCTACAAATAATCCTTAGAAACTTGTTTGAGACTGAGACGTAGTAGTTATTGTTGTTGTTGTTATCGTTGTAGGGCTTAAGATACATGGAAATTTTATTAGAATTTAAACCTTAACTATTGAGAGTTTTTCAAAATTACTTTGATTATTGATGTTTTAAAAATATTGTTTTTAGGGTTTAAGAAAGACCTACAAATAATCCTTCGAAACTTGTTTGAGATAGAGACGTAGTAGTTGTTGTTGTTGTTATCGTTGTAGGGCTTAAGATACATGGAAATTTTATTAGAATTTAAACCTTAAATATTGAGAGTTTTTTCAAGACTAATTTGATTGATGATGTTTTAAAAAAATATTGTTTTTAGGGCTTAAAAGACGTATATATCCCTCGAAAACTTGTTTGTGACTGAGACGTTGTTATTGTTGTAGGGCTTAAGAGATGTGGGAAGAGTTGCAGGCTAAGATGGTTGAATTACTTAAGACCTAATATTAAACATGGTGGATTTACTGAAGAAGAAGACAATATCATTTGCAGCCTCTATATTAGTATTGGCAGCAGGTAAATATAATTCATCTTTCTCTTTAATTCTCTCATAGATAAACACAAAACAATAACAACAAAAAGTAATGGAAATCCAACTAAAATTACTTTGTCCTTTAGTCCTTGTTGTTAAGAGATCATTTGTTATGAATTTTTCTCATCTCTATAAGGTTCTTTAAACCTTTTCTTGTTTAAGTCTGTGACGATCATCTCATCTAAAAGCACGATTAAGCTGTCATAGAAAACAAACTTTGATTTACTTAACTATATTATGTCTCGGAACGATCTTTATCTATTATGTTTAAAACTCTTTGTTCAAGTTTGTGACCATCTCATCTGAAAGTCTAGGTTATAAGTGAGATCATATTTTTAGTTCTCCTAGACCTTTACGTCATGTTGCTTGTTAATGATTCAAACTCCTTTCTCAGGGTTTAACTAATTTGTTTTCAGTTTGTGACGACCATCTCATCTGAAAGCATGACTGAAGAACGTACTTTCGATTACTTAATTGTATTATGTCTCGAAACAGACTTAATCTAATTGTGATTAAACCCATTTTTGTCAAAAACTTTAGGTGGTCTATAATAGCCGCACAACTTCCAGGAAGGACAGACAACGATATCAAGAATTACTGGAACACTAGACTGAAGAAGAAGCTTCTTGGAAAAAGAAAACAATCTCAAATGAATAGATTATTGCTTGCTAATGGTTGCCATGATCTTAAGGATATAAATGGATTAGAAGAAAATCCATTATTCCAAAACCTAAGTAACTCAGCTCTTGAAAGGCTTCAACTTCATATGCAACTTCAAACCCTACAAAACCCTCTTTCTTTCTACAACAATCCATCACTTTGGCCTAAGTTAACCCCTCTTCAACAAAAAATGATCCAAACCCTACAAGCTAATGGCTTAAATGAGAATCAATCACCTCTTTACGCACCGATAAACCCTAGTGAAAACCATGCTCATGAACTAGGGCAAAAAGTTGGGATCAATGAATTTGCTAGTACTAATGATCAAGTGGGAAAAAGTAGTCCAATTGATGAATTTAACAACAATCAAAAGAATCATGTTCTTGACACGAACGTAGGGCAAGAAAACACGAGAGAGATCCAGATTCAGGGCGTGCAGGGTTTCAGTCAGCTGGAGATGATCGATGAACTAATTCTCAACAACAAGGGATCGATAGGCCTTAATATGCATTCGGAGAATCAACAAATAGCATCCGAATTCGATTGTTTTAAAGAGATGGATGATGGATCAAGGGACAATTTGGCATGGTGGTCTAATGATTTTGATACAAATACAGCTTCTTCATCAAATTCTTGGGGTTCATCTTCAAATATTCTTCAAAATACTCATGAAGGAATGTATCAAGATTATCCAGTAGGGTATAATTTGCAATGATAGATAACTATGAGGGTGTAGAGAGGTATTTGATAATATTGCAAGGGGTAAATAGGGAAAGCTTGTGGGTAAATTAAAAGTTTGTTGTAAATTTTTTTGTGTGAATAATGCTTTCTCTTTGTCATCTTGCCAAATAACTTGTATGACTTGACTGTCAATTAATATATATATATATTGTAATCTCTTAGAGGTCGTTTGGTAGAGTGTATTAGAAAATCTAATGCATGCATTGGCTTTGTGTATTACTAATACCTTGTTTGGTATGATTTTTCTACCTATATATAACTAATGCAAGCATTAGTTATACACTCTATTGTGTATTGAGCTATGCATTACTAATACCATGGATTTCCATGTATTAGTAATGCAATGGGTTTTAATGCATGCATTAGAATGACTAAAGACACAATTGTCCCTCAAAACACTTTCCACATCATTTCTACCATATTTGTGGAGGGTATTTTTGTAAATAGTTTTTTTTTTAGAAATTATGTAATGCATGTTATTTTTAATACACTAAACCAAACACTGCATAAGAAAAATCTCAGCATAACTAATGCAAGCATAACTAATACAAGCATTACTAATGCAAGCATTACTAATACACCATATTATGCATTATTCTTATACACTCTACCAAACGATGCCTTGTAAAACATATAGTAATATTACTAATATGCATATCTAAAGTTCATTTTGAGAGTTACCTTAACTAATGTGAACTATATATTATATTATCACAAACTATTTATGTTGAGACATTCGATATATATATTCACGAATCAGAAGCCTATCTCCACAACAAGCTGAGTATTTCAAGTATTTGGTTTAAGGTCTGTTCTTCTACATCTCCTTACTTTTATAGTAGTAGTTATTGTTTTAGTTATCAACGGAACTAGAAATTTCGTTAAGGGTATTCAAGATTTACTATATATATGTATGAAAAGTAATATTTAACCTATATAAATGTATAATTCTCTCTATATATATATTATAATTTTTCGACGAAAGATAGAAGATCTTTATTTTGGTACAAGTCATCATTAGGACTTAGGAGTCGTTTTATTGAGACATGAGTTAAATATAAAGATTTGTAACGTATAGGAACATGATTTATATATAATTGACTTATTCTTCCAAAGACTACAAGACAAAAAGAAAACAAATTTCCACACAACGAACGTGAGTTGCAAACTTTCATATATGTGAATTCTATTCTATGATGGGATAGATAGAATTCTTTTTCACCTTAACGAGCAGATGTTTCGTGATTAAGTTTTAAGAATAGAGAAAATTCAGGTAGGGAATGTTCTTCCTCTTAACAAGTCCTTTGCAACGCGAATTTGAATTAGTCGATTTAATAAATTTTGAATATTAGATGATTATACTAAAAGAAAAGAAGAAGAGAGAATTTTTCAAATACAATAATTGAAAAAAAGTTTTGTGAATTTTACCCGTATATAAATTGGTATTTGTTTCTAGGCCCATATCCTATTAACTTGCTAACCCACTCGATGGGCTTAAATTGGTTCATTGATAGGTTCATTTGGACTTTTGTCTCTATTTTGTGTTGGTTTTTAAATTATATCATTCATAATAATTATTTTTTCACAAGGTATAAGTTCATATTTTCAATATCCATAAGTTATATTCGGATATGATTTCAATTTCTGACGAACTTACGCTTCATCAAGTATAAGTTCAATTGCTAAATGAAAAAAAGTTAAAGATCAACTGATCATTTGAAAAATAAAAATTAAAGATCAGCCCATTTTCAAGAGCAAAACGTGCAATTTTACTTGGATCCAGTATATGTATCAAAAGACTCACTAAATAAGAATAAATAGTTTATTTTGAACGCAGTAAATCAAATGAGTTATGATAGAATCTCGTTCTCGAATTCATAAAAGTATATATCCTGAATCCATTTCTGATCTTATTTATTTTTTAAATTATTTTCTTGACAATATTGGAGAAAAAATACTAGATATTTGTAATATATCTCTTAAATTATATACACCATCAATATAAAAAATATTTTATACTATCAGATCACTCAAAAAATATTTATAGGCAAGTCTACTTAACATAGGAGATCTATAATTTTAAAAATTAAGATGACATGTAATTACTTGATATAACATGTAAAGATAACTCAACGATATAAAAATTCTTTATACTAACGATATATATAACTTAAACTCAAAATATAATTGATTTTTTTTTTGGCATTAGAGATTACATTAATAAAAAGATTCTGAAAGTTATTATTGTCTTACCAAACTTGTTGATGAACATTAATCATGTGTAACAGCTAGTGTACTACTCAACATTTCTTCATTAAACTCATTATCTAACCACTTAGACAATTCTTCAATTTATCATTGCAAAAGTATCAAGAATCACACCAAAACTCACTCCTTATAATATCTAAAAATTCATTTTATTTATATATATAACATTTTCACACCAATAAATTTTTTTATCACAAAAAAGTTGTCCCACTTGAAAAAATTTCCTCATGCTTCACCCTTGTTCAAGCTATGGAAAAAAATTATGGCTAGTTTTTGTGTCTTTGCTTCTCTTCCCCTTCACAACTTCATGTATGTAATTCTTGATCACCTTATCTCTATATGTTTCTCAAGTAATTTATTGTGTTTTCTACAATTTTTCTTCTTTTTGTTTTGAGTTTTGTTGGTTCATCGCCTAGTGTTCGGTATCCGTATAGGGTCTCATCCAATTCGATTCAACGATTTAATATGATTAATTCAAATTTGTATTGCGTAAATCTCATTAAAAGGGAAGTGCTCCCTACCTGCTCTCACTTAGAGCTTGTTTGACGAAGCTTCTAGAAAATTAAAAGTAATTTTTTAATCTAATAAAAATGAAGGTGTTTGTTCAAAATTCTAAGTGAAAAGTAGGTGTTTTTGAGTCTTTAATGTTGCTCAAGTAATTAATTGCAATTTTTTATTTTTTTTTGAGTTAATTCTCATAGCCTGTTTATTAAGAGTGTTTTCTTTTTCTTCTTTTTTTTTTTCCTAATAAAAAGTGTTTATTTTAGAGAGTTAGAAAAGAAGTAACCTTTTGAGTGAAAAATGAGTTTTGAGTAATAGCAGAAGTTATTCTTTTGTTGTCGAGAAGAAACTTGAAAAGTACTTTTTTAAAAACAAAAAAAATGATAAAAATATTTTTCAAAAATAAGCAGATTTCGAAGATTTAGCCAAATATCCTCAGTCTCTATAGACGTTACAATGTTGTGAGGCATGATAAATAATTAAGGAAGTAAGAATCTCAAAATTTAGATGGAAAGTTAATTTACATTGAAATTTAATTTTTATATACTGATAGTACAAATAATTTGATTCCTTCTAGAGAAGAAAAAATCGGATATGACAAATATAGTCTTCTTTTTCTGTATTCAGACTATGAAGTGAATTATTTGAACAATGAATATTCGATTCTTTCTTTAATACAAAATCGATTCACACCAATTCTTTTATCGTTTATAGCTTAGCGACTAAAACATAAATTAGAATTTAAAAATAAAACCAACATGGATAAGAATTGCGGGGGTTGAATACGATTCTTCCATCCTTAATCAAAACTCTCAAGTTCAAGCTTTGGATATATAGAAAAAATCATGTTAGAGAGTGCTTCCCCTTTAAAAAACCTTACGCGAATCCAGATTAGTCAAGAGTACTCCAATGCGTATATCGAATACCGGGTCAGAAACTGAAAGAATGAATTTGAAAATGAAAAAGTGCCAATTGCGCTTTTAATTTCTTGTTATTATTTATTTATTTACATGATTTTTTTAATTCTTTTTTTGTAGGTTGGCATGACTATGCAAGAAAATGTTGTCCAACAGATATACAAATATACCAAGGCCCATCAGGTTATAATGGTCTTCATATACCCCAATATACAGTTGAAATTGTGAATGAGGCCTCAGCAAGTGATGGAGTATTTGATGTTCAAATACATTGTGGTGAATTTGCTTCTACAAATCTTATTGAACCATCTATTTTTAGAAGAATTGGTGATTGTGGAATTTGCCTATTGAAAAATGGCAATAGGATTCTACCTGGTGAAGTCATTTCTTTTGTGTATTCTAATATTCTTCCTTATGATTTATCTGTTATTCAAGTTAAGTGTTAGATTAGCGGAGACGGATTTGAGATTTTAAGTTTTGTGAGTTATGGATTCATCATCTTTTTTTGCTTACTGCCGTCGGGATATGTAGTGAGCGGAATGTAGAGTTTGAGTCAAAATTAGTGGATTCTGGCGAATTCATAACATCTATTGTAAATCCACCCCTATTGATTGCCAATTTTTCTTTAATGGTGGGGCCCCGAGAAGAAACGAAATGAGATTCTTGCTAACTTGTGTCAGAAAGTTTTACTTTGGGAATAAAATGCATCCTTTAAGTTTCAACAAAAAAAATAGGCAAGATATGGTGTTATCCGCTGTCCGGTGCCCATTGGTGTTATCCGTCTCAGTACGACCTTGCTTGATCAACAAGGGGATCAAAATTAGTGAGTTCTGACTTCGACCATCATTTCCCATATGAGCAAGATGGATTTCTCTGGGCCTGACTCATTTGGGTTCGCACTGAAAAACCTTGCTCGCTATCAAAGGCGACTTTATTCCTAGAACGCGAACTCAAGCCTACACGTCCTAGCATTTAAGGCTGTTTCTCCAAGCAATACCTAACCACAGCTTTAACATACATTTATGTCTATACCTCATTTAAAACTCATTGCCAAAAGGTAAAAAAGAAGCAATTTTGGAAAGATGTTATATAGAATTCAAAAGGGCAAAACTATAGATGTAGAAATGCCTTTGATCCTAGCTCCTTTTTAAGGAATGACTAGTAAAAATGTAAATGTTTCTTTTAATACATTGGGAGTAGGGGAAGGGGAACGAAACGGGAGAGGAGATTACAAGATGAGAAATTGAATCGTCACTAACAAGATAAAAGTTCAAGTAATTAATCAACTGCACTATTAAGATTTCCAGGATAATAATGAAGTTGAACCTTTAATTTTCTTGCGAAGAATATCAATACATGAAGTTCACCTATTTCGCGCTGAAACTCCACTAATGCCAAAAGGCAATGAGATCATGACAAAAGTAAGGGGTAAATTTCACAAATACTAATTTAACTATCATTTTATTTCACAAAAATAACTTAACTATCTTTTCTTGCACAAAAATAACTAAATTTTGGCAAAAAAAGATAATTAAGTTATTTTTGTGGAAAAAAAAAATGATAATTAAGTTACCATTCGTGAAATTTACCCCAAAAGTAAGAATAAATCAAAAAGTGTAAATAAATAGCAAAATTGAGTAAGTAATTAGATAAAACCAACAATAACATAAAAACTTGAAACCAACAATAACATAAAAACATTCACCCAACATTAACATACTAGACAATAACAAACCATCACTACTAGCTAGCTCAATCCCTAGTCTTACTTTCAACACCACCAACAATAACATAGAGAAAAGTAAAATTACTCGATACTTATACTGGCAGGAGGTAACAGATACCCTGACGACATTACAAATATGATCAATAAAGATCATTATAACCCTAATAATAAGTAGTAGTCTTCTTGCACTTGACATTAGTTTCATACTCAGTAGTAGCACCCTGAGCCTTGTCATTCACTTTATAAGTCGATTTATAATTAGCTTCCTCTCTATAACCTTCGCGCCCACTATGCCTATCCACAAATTCACCGGCCTTATAGCTCTGGGTCACCCTGCTAGACGCACCGGCACCATAATCATTATAAGTTGTCTTTGTACTCTTTGAAACTTCACCAGAATTGTAACCTTTTGGTGCTTCAACAACTTGTGCAAAGCCACTATAGTGTACTACTTCATTGTTTTTTTCAGCCATTAATTTGGAACAAATTTGGAGAAGGTTAAAGGGAAGAGATTAAAATATGTAAGTTGGTTTTTTTTTGGGACTTGATAATTTTGGTGATTTGGTTTGGGTTTTTGGCTTGTTATATAGGAAAAATTGTAGGGAAACAAAAGGATATTTATGTGAATGTACTAGTAACTTTTTATTGGATGGGAAAAGATAAGAGAGAATATTTGGTTTTATAGTCCATTACTAATATAACTTTAGTTATATATACAACAAACAACATATTTAGTGAAATTTTAGGAGTGGAGTCTGATGCATAAGATAAACGTAGATCTTATTTCTACTTTTATGAGGTAGAAAGATTGTTTTCATAGACTCTCAACTCAAATCTTAAGAATATTTTTCTAGTAAAATTGTAAGTGACACTGGGAATCATTTTCTCGATGATAACTGATAAGTATCCCTTTCATCTTTAACTAGTCGTGTCTCACATGGGAGTCTTAAGGATAAAATCTGTCGTTGATATGAAATAGTTTGCTCCAAAGTAAGAAAATTCGATGCAACTTTGAATTAATTAAGCCTCAAAACGAATATAGGATAACAATGAGTTAACCAAAAAAAATACGATTTTGATAATAATTATATTTTATATCCAATTAATTAATTTTATTTTAGTCTTTCATACAATGGAATATTTGGTTAGAGTATTCGAATATACAAACAGCTAGAAAATAGTACATTTTATACACAGTCAAAAATCTTTTTCTTTAACTACAAGATAAAGTACAGTAAATTTCAAATCTGCATGAAGTATATGATTCCTGCAAAATCTGTCAGTAAATCAAATCAAATCAACAGTACCAATTTACATGTTAGTTAGTTAGAGATAAGCATGAGAAAGTTGTGAAATATTTATAATTTATTTACGTTAATATAACACAACAATATATCCGTGCACATACGAAGAATAGTGTGACAATGAATTTTTTTCAAAAATAATAATAATATATTTAGTATAATTTCACCAGTAAAGTTTGAATAGATGTACGCAAAATTTACCCCTATATTTGACTATTTGTGTTTACAAGAAAATGCACGAAGCAACATAAATGATAAATCAAGAAGTAAATCACTATTAGCACAATCCCTAGTCCACTTTCAACACCACCAACAAAATCATAAACATTATTAGAAAATAAGAAATTAACGATGGACAAAATTTCGTAACTAAACAATAAATATTTTATGCTAATCTCATTTAGCTACAAATTAGCGATGGATTATAAGAATATTCAATTAGCTAGGAGCGTTTTAGTGACGAAATAACTGGAGATTACCAATAAATTTTATAGCTAATTTCATATTTTCTTGGTATTCGGAGTGCGCATAAATTGATTTAAACACCATTCGTGTATATCCTAATAACAAAAATAACATTCATATTAGACTATAATAAAATCAAATCTTTTTTTCTTTATCTTTTTTCCATATATATCCTAATAACTAGAATAACATTCATATTATACTACAAAATCAAATATATTTTTCACCTTTTTTTCCCTTTGTTCCAAAATGGCTGGAAAAAACAATGAAGTACACTATTGTGGCTTTGCACAAGTTGTTGAAGCACCAAAAGGTTACAATTCTGGTGAAGTTTCAAAGAGTACAAAGACAAGTTACAATGACTATGGTGGTGGTGCGTCTAGCAGGGTGACCCAGAGTTATAAGACCGGTGAATTTGTGGATAGGCGCAGTGGGCGCGAAGGTTATAGAGAGGAAGCTAATTATAAATCTAATTACAAAGTTAATGATAAGGCTCATGGTGTTACTACTGAGTATGAGACTAGTGTTAAGTGCAAGAAGACTACTACTTATGAGAACCCTAAGAAGTCCAACAACTACAATAGGGTTAATTATTATTAGATCGAGATGTCTGGATCAGCTTGTGCGTATTTCGAATAATATTTTCTATGTTTTTATTAGGGTGGTTAAAGTAAAGTAGGAATTGTGCTAGTAGTGGTTTAATTTTCTTGTTTTAAAGGATGTTATAGTTGGATGAATGTTTTTATGTTTAATGTTGGTTTTAAATTGTTGGATCAATGATCACTTTAGTATTTTCATGAATTTGTTTATGTAGTTTTGTTTTTTGTGTCTCAGTAATCTTTTAAGGCTTAATATACAGTCAAACATTCAAACTAATCTTTGTTCCAATTGAATACTTCAACTCCTAATAAAATATTTTGATTAAACACATTCGATTTAAATTTACTTGTTTTTTCAGTATGTTTTCATTTTTCTATTAGATATGGAAAAAAAATCTCGATGAGAATATCGCTCATAACGAATACCGGATGAGAAACAAAAAACAGTAACATAAAATATCCCATCTCCTTAATTATACGCATTCGTCTAATAAGCCAACATTTCTCTATGAATAATCAAGATGGTGTTTATCATTTTTGTGAGATTTTTGCCTATTTTGCACCAACTTATCTCTTCAAAATTTGTTTAAGTAAAGGCTTATTAATTAACTGAAATCATATAATTTTATGATCAAAGTTGTTATTTATAATTTTTATGAGATTTTTTCCTATTTTCTAACAACTTCTCTCTTTAAATTTTATTTAAGTAAAGATTTATCAACTGAAATCATACGATAAGGCCAACATTACATATCTTTATTGCGTGTATTTATTGTTAAAGAAAAAATTATTTCCCTGCATTGAAACTATTCTAAATTTATTACGATTAGACATTCAAAAAAAAAAAGTTAATGATGAATAATCAAGTTTTAGTTTCAAAAATCTCTCATTTTTAATGTGTGCATGTCAGCGACGTGTGTTTATCATGTGACACTTGTGTAATAAGTTATTTTGAAATGGATAACAAAGAATCTTGACTAGGTGGCAATATGATCATTAACTATTTTTGTTTCTTCTTTTCTAATTAAAATTTTATCGGATATTCTATATCCAAATGAAAGAAGAAAAAAATCAATAAATACAATTTTTTCAAAAAACTATATATTTTCGTATTATAATGTTGACCATCAAATTTGAAGAGAAGTTAATGCAATTTTAACTATAAATAGGCCAAAAACAAAGTCCAATGATATTAATTCAACTGTTACTTCTCCTCTACCTTAGTTGGTTGCTCACTTCATCAATCTAACTTTGGTATTTTCTTTTTTTATCTTTGAGCTTTCTGGTCAATTTTTTAAAATATATATATATATATATATATATATATATATATATATATATACATGTGTTTTTTATTTTCATTTGTCTAAGAAAATGATGAAGTTTTTTTTTGTCTAACAAATGTTCTTTTGTTAGATTCATTTTGTATTTAATTAATGGGGTTAATTTGTGTTGTTTGAGCATTTGTGCAATTTTTTTTTGTTTTGAAGATTGGCATTTGATTTTCAACAATCACTCTCCTCCTTGCAAGAAAAAAAAAAGATTGGCATATTATGATTGTAGACATATGTACTTGTTTGTGTTTTCATTTTTTTAATAATTTTTTATACAATATTTTGGGTGAATTTTATATTCACTTAATCAGAAAAGGGTCAAAAATACCTTTAACGTATTAAAAATGATTCAAAATATCCTTCTTTCATCTATTGGATCAAATTTGCCTCTCCTTTCACCTATTAGATCAACATTGCCGACTACTTCGATCTCTTTTTGCTCTCAAAGTATTCACATTGTTATCTAGTAGGAAATTCGAGTTTTTTTTTAAAATTTAAATTTCATTGACTTTGTAAAATCCTGGAGAAATTCTGCCACAAAATTCATACAACATAGTAAACAATATTTCACAAAATTCATACAACATAGTAAACAATATTTCTTAAGGACAAAGACTACTCTATCAAAGCGATTTTTTCTTGTTCCCCACAAATCTATTTCTTCATTTTCAATTGTTTTTTAAGACTAGAAAGCAATATATATCTACTCATAAAAATGTTTATTGAGTGTTTGCATGGGCCAAACAACTAGTGGATGTTACTACTAATTTATATAGTAATTTAACAAAATGCTAAGTGTTCCATAAAAATGGACCCTTTTAATCACCCTCAAAACTTTATTTTAAACAATTTTCTTTAGGAAAATCTAGTCATGACAAGATTCGACCAACAATTAATATCCCACGATCAAGAATGTAATACTCTTTATAGTAACATCCCTTAAATATATCGTATTAACAATCAAAATATCATTTAACCTGAGAGTGTAACTTTTAGCTATTTTGGGCTTTGTGAGACAAATCAGAAGAAGTACTTTTTCGAAAAGGACACTTCTTACAAAAAATATTTTTCAAGATGAATAGATTCTAGAAGTTCAGCCAGACAGAAAAGGTAAAAGTTAGTTGGCAAAATGACAACAGAACAAAATAGAATTAGCTACGAACTTCATTGTCGCTTTGTCGCTAAATAGCTCGTAGGTAGCATAATTTTTTGATAATTTAGCGATAATTTTTTTTATTTAGCTACATAATTTGCCCGACGCTAATTCTTGTTTTTTCAACAGGGAATGGATATTCAAGAAAGGAAAGTAGACCTTGAGTGTCCCAATTTAGGAATTGAGAGAAAATATGATGAGATTTTTGTACAAGTGAAGAAGTTATTGGTATTGGCAGGGCCATTGATGTTAGTAAATATTTTGCTATATTCCTTACAAGTGATCTCTGTTATGTTTGTTGGTCATCAAGGAGAGCTAGCTCTTTCAGGTGCTTCAATGGCTACTTCCTTTGCCTTTGTGACCGGCTTCGGCTTGTTGGTTAGTCTTTCTTTTACTTACATTTATCGCATTACAATCAAGCATCTCTTATAACAATAACGTCGTTTTTCCAGATATTTTGTGATTGCTATAGCGAGATGTTGTTATAGTATAACATAATATGAAAGTCAGTTTCTAAAGAAAGCCTTGTCGTTATAGTGAAATGTTGTTGTAAAGGATGACTGCTATAGAGAGGTTTGACTTGTATATCGATGACACATAGTTACTGGATGTATTCGTGTGCAGTCAAACATCTCTATAACAATGTCGTTTTGTACGAAAATTTTGTGGCTGCTAGTGAGATATTGTTATAGAAAACATATAATATTATAACATTATTTCATATAAATAATTATGTGAAAACCTATGTGCAACACACGTACATAGAAGCTAGTTTCTAACTTTTTATGTACGCACTTTGCACGTAAATGTTTTGTCTTTGTCTCTGCATTTTGATTCTGTCTTTTGTTTGATCAGATGGGAATGGGAAGTGCATTGGAAACACTCTGTGGTCAATCATATGGTGCAAATCAATATCACATGCTTGGTGTTCATATGCAAAGGGCCATGTTTGTTAATCTTCTGGTTAGCATACCACTTGCTTCTATTTGGGCTAATGCAGGACATATTCTTGTAATCTTGAGACAAGATCCGGAAATAGCAGCCGAAGCAGGACGTTATGCACGCTTCATGATACCGAGCATCTTTGCCTATGGACTACTTGAATGCCAGATAAGGTTTCTACAAGCTCAAAACAATGTCCTCCCTATGGTGCTTACTGCAGGAGGCACCGCGTTGCTGCATGTTTTCGGTTGTTGGATTCTTGTCCTCAAAACCGGCCTTGGCAGCAGAGGTGCTGCTCTGGCTAATGCTACATCTTACTGGATCAATGTATTCTCGCTCGTTGCGTATATTAAGATATCGCCTTCCTTCAAAAATACTTGGACCGGATTCTCAACCAAAGCATTTTCTGATATCCCAAGATATCTTAGGCTAGCAATCCCTTCCGCTCTTATGATTTGGTATTCCTCAACTGCTTTCCTATAAATGAGTAATGGAATTATGAATCAAATAAATTTGACTTTTTTCGTCTTTTGAAACTCAGCTTGGAGATATGGTCGTTCGAATTGATGGTTCTATTGTCTGGTATTCTTCCTAATCCAAAACTAGAAACCTCAGTTCTTTCCATCAGGTTTGTAAGTTATTTCACTTGCAACATCATGTTTCTATCATATTTTCGCGCTGCCTAACGTTACTATTACTTAATTTTCCAGCCTTAATACATCTGCTATGATACATATGTTGCCTCAAGGACTAGGTGGGGCTACAAGTGTAAGAGTTTCCAATGAATTGGGAGCTGGACGACCAAAAACAGCTCGTCTTGTAGCACGTACTGCAACAATCTTAGCTACTACAGAAGGCATTCTACTAGCTATAATCATGGTTTCGATCCGTAAAGTCTGGGGCCATTGCTATAGCAATGAAGAAGAAGTAGTGACATATGTTGCGAAAATGTGTTTCTTTATAGCAGTATCCCACTTCTTAGATGCACATCAGTCTGTGTTTTCAGGTTTGTCCAAATTCACTTCCAAGCATCTATACTGAGTTTATGCGTCAAATATTACTTTTTATACATATATAATAAATCTTGAACGCTCTTAAGTACTCTTAGCGAAATTCCTAGCTTCGCCACTGACCTTACCAAAAAAAATATATCAGGTATTGCTAGAGGGTGCGGGTGGCAAAAGATAGGTGCATTTGTCAATTTGGGATCCTTTTATCTGTGGGGAATACCAGCTGGTATTGTGTTAGCTTTTGTCTACCATATTGGAGGAAAGGTACTATTTCTTTACACATTTCATTTTCATAGAATTATATTCTCGAGTTTAAGTTATACGCACTGACAAAGTGTAAAAGATTTCTTGCGCCATTGTGTCCTGTTATTGAAGATAGTTTCTCCTCTTTTTTTGAGGTTACCAAGTAATGTTCGTATAGAGAATCACATGCAGTTACCTTTTAAGTGACCTGATGGTATAAATCTTTTTTACAACGTCAGTGTGTAGAACTTATACTCGTTATTCTTTGTTAGTTGAATTATGTGGCAAAAACTGATGGTATTCATACTTCTCTAATTGTGCAAAAGGGACTTTGGTTGGGAATCATTCTGTCCATTTCTACCCAAGCACTGATTTACTCTGTTGTTATTCTGAGAACAAATTGGGACAAACAGGTTAGTTTATTGCTCCTTCATAAGGCTTGTTTCAATTTCAACAACCAATTCATTGTGCTACTTGCAAGAAATCTAAAGTTAGTTGTTATCTGTGTTACTTGGCTTCATCAACATTTATGAAGAGTCCGAGCAACACAACTCTTTAGTTTTTGCTCCTTTCATTGAGTTACTTCTAGGGTGACATAGCCAACTTGCAAGAACTAATCTAAAGTTAATTGTTCTCATTATCCGTGTTGCTCGGACTCTTCAAAATTGCCACCGGGTGTGTGTGTCTGATCCTCCAAAAGTAGTGCTTTTTTGAGGATCCGACACGGATACGTCAACATTTCTGGAGAGTCCGGACAACATAACTCTTTCTCTCATTCCCCTTCCCTATCTCTAGGGGAATTATTGTAGATAATCCAAGTTTGTTGTGTTTTGTAGGCAAAGAATGCAGCAGATAGGGTGACTCAAGAATCAATATAGAATAAAATGGTAAATGAGATTGACATCAAGCACAAAGCAGATCAATTCCATGCTCCATCCAAATCTATGTTGTTCAAGACTCTCCAAAAATATTGCAGCACTCGTGCCAGATCCTCCAGAAATGTTTAGCAAGGATTGCTTTTGTGTTTGTTCGTTACCAAAACAAATATTGTTTCTGTTTCATTATATATAGCAGTGTTTAATTAGATATGTAGTTCAAGAAAGCAAGAAAAAGGCGAACTTCGCCACATATGAAAGAAAGTTTTAGAAATCATGGTGTTCAACATGTCATTACATTTCTATGACTATAAATGTATTTTCTACTAAACATCCTTTAAAAGAAACAATATAAAATGTTTCACGACAAAATCTAGGCCAAAAAAAATAAAATCCTACAGATTCATCTGAACACAATAATTTTAGCTCAAACCCCATGTATATAGTGTTTAAAATTTATTAAACAAGTTGAAATAATATATCTAGTAAAATGTCTTTTGAGTTTTCCATTGGCTAATTAAGGCTACTAAAAGACAACTAGTGCATGTTGCTACTAATTAATTTGGACTTTATATTTATATAGTAATTTAACAAAATGCAAAGTCTTTCATTATAATAATTGACAATTTTAGTCACCTCCAAACTTTACTTTAAACAATTTTTTAAGGACAATCTAGTCACAAGATTCGACCAGCAATTATAATATTTCAAGATCAATGATGTAATACTCTTAGTAGTGACATCCCTTAAATATATCGTATTAACAATTGAAATATACTTTTAAGCTTAAATTTTATCCTCTCTTGGGCTCTGTGAGACAAATCAAAAGTACATACTATTTCAAAAAGGTCGCTTCTCACAAAAACATTTTTCAAGATAAGCACATTCTGAAAGTTCGGCCAGCCAGGTAGGATCAAGGGGATAATCTGAATTTCTGTTGATAGAAAATTACACTATCTATACCTGGCTAAAATTATTTTGTATGTACTGTATACTAGCTTCTTTTGTTTACTTTTCATATTTTGAACCCCCTTAGTGAAAATCCTGGCTCCGCCACTGAAGCCAAATAGGCTAAAAGTTAATTGGCAAAATCACTATGGAAAAAATTAGAATTAGCTACCAACTTCATCGTCAATCTGTAAATAAATCGTAGGTAACATAATTTTTTGATAATTTAGCTGTAGAGTTTGCTCGTCGCTAATTCATGTTCTTTTCAGCAGTGAATGGATACTGAAGAAAGGAAAGAAGACCTTGAAACTCCCAATTTAGGAATTGAGAGAAAATATGATGAGATTTTTGTACAAGTGAAGAAGTTATTGGTATTGGCAGGGCCATTGATGTTAGTAAATGTTTTGTTATATTCCTTACAAGTGATCTCTGTTATGTTTATTGGTCATCAAGGAGAGCTAGCTCTTTCAGGCGCTTCAATGGCTACTTCCTTTGCCGTTGTGACTGGCTTCAGCTTGTTGGTTAGTCTTTCTTTTACTTCATTTATCGCTTTGCAATGAAGCATCTCTATAACAATAATGTCGTTTTTCCAGATGGGAATGGGAAGTGCATTGGAAACACTATGTGGTCAATCATATGGTGCAAATCAATATCACATGCTTGGTGTTCATATGCAAAGGGAAATGTTTGTTAATCTTTTGGTCAGCATACCGCTTGCTTGTATTTGGGCTAATGCAGGACATATTCTTGTAATCTTGAGACAAGATACGGAAATAGCAGCCGAAGCAGGACATTATGCACGCTTCCTGATACCAAGCCTCTTTGCCTATGGACTACTTGAATGTCAGATTAGATTTCTACAAGCTCAAAGCAATGTCCTCCCTATGATGCTTACTGCAGGAGGCACCGCGTTGCTGCATGTTTTTGGTTGTTGGATTCTTGTCCTCAAAACCGGGCTTGGAAGCAGAGGAGCTGCTCTGGCTAATGCTGCATCTTACTGGATTTATGTGTTCTCTCTAGCTGTGTATATTAAGATATCGCCTTCCTTCAAAAATACTTGGACTGGATTCTCAACCGAAGCATTTTCTGATATCCCAAGATATCTTAGACTAGCAATTCCTTCCGCTCTCATGATTTGGTATTCCTCAGTTGCTTTCAATAAATGAATAATGGAACTATGAATCTAATGATCATTTTGTTACTCGGACTCTCCATAAATGTTGCCCGCACACGTGTTAGATCCTCCAATAATGCACTACATTTGAAGAGTCCGAGCAACATAGTCTAATAATGCCAATTTGACTCTATTCGTTTTTTGAAACTCAGCTTGGAGATATGGTCGTTCGAATTGATGGTTCTATTGTCTGGTATTCTTCCTAATCCAAAACTAGAAACCTCCGTTCTTTCCATAAGGTTAGTTAGTTATTTAAAACCATTAATTTCACCTGCAACGTCACGTTTCTATCATATTTTCGCCCTACCTAACATTACTTTTACTTGATTTTTCCAGCCTTAATACATCTGCTATAGTACATATGTTGCCTCAAGGACTAGGTGGGGCTACAAGTGTAAGAGTTTCCAATGAATTGGGAGCTGGACGACCAAAAACAGCTTGTCTTGTAGCACGTACTGCAACAATCTTAGCTACTACAGAAGGCATTCTACTAGCTATAATCATGGTTTCGATCCGTAAAGTCTGGGGCCATTGCTATAGCAATGAAGAAGAAGTAGTGACATATGTTGCGAAAATGTGTTTCTTTATAGCGGTATCCCACTTCTTAGATGCACATCAGTCTGTATTTTCAGGTTTGTACAAATCCATTTCCAAGCATCTATATTGCTAATAATGCAGCTCTTATATCATACTCCCTCTATCCCAATTATGTGGCACCCTTTCCTTTATAGTCCGTCCCAAAAAGAATGTCACATTTCACACTGTTTTTTTTCTTAAATGTTGTACCAAGTCAATGGTGAGACATAAATTTGGACGGAGGGAGTAATATCTTTAACTATTAGACAGGGGCGGAACTACAATTGATATCCTTGGCATGAAAATTCTATTGTGTACATAGGTCAAATATTACTACTTTTTAATAATTAGATGTTGAATACTCGTAGCAAAATTCCTAGCTTCGCTACTGACCTTATAAAAAAATCAGGTATTGCAAGAGGGTGTGGGTGGCAAAAAGTAGGTGCATTTGTCAATTTGGGAGCCTTTTATCTGTGGGGAATACCAGCTGGTATTGTGTTAGCTTTCGTCTACCATATTGGAGGAAAGGTACTATTCCTTCACACATTTCATTTTCATTGCATTATATTCTTGAGTTTAAGTTATATACACCGACAAAAGTGTAAAAAATTTCTTATGCTATCAATGTAATGTGACCGGTTATAGAAGATTATTTTCCCTTTTGTTGAGGTTACCAATTAATGTTCGCATAGAGAATCGCATGTTGTTACCTTTTAAGTGACCTGATGATGTAAATCTTTTTTTACAATGTCAGTGTGTAGAACTTATATTCTTTATTCTTTGCGAGTTGAATTATGTGGGGAAAAATTGATGGTATTTTGTGAAAAAGGGACTTTTGTTGGGAATCATTCTGGCCATTTCTGCACAAGCACTGATTTACTCTGTTGTTATTCTGAGAACAAATTGGGACAAACAGGTTAGTTTTTTGCTACTCCTTAAGGCTTGTTTCAATTTCAACAACCAATTCATTATGCAACTTTTATTGAGTTACTCTATGATGACATAGCCAACTTGAAAGAACTAATCTAGAGTTAATTGTTCTCTTGATATGTGTTGCGCAAATTCTTCAAAAATGTCACGGTGTGCGTGTCTGATCCTCCAAAAGTAGTGGTTTTTTTTAGGATCCAACACAGATTCTCCAACATTTCTGGAGAGTCTGAGCAACACAACTCTCTATCCCATTTCCTTTCCCTATCTCCGGGGGAATTATTGTATATAATGCAAGTTTGTTGTTTTATAGGCAAAGAAAGCAGCAGATAGGGTAACTCAAGAATCAACATAGAATAAAATGGTAAATGAGATTGACATCAAGCAAAAAGCAAATCAATTCCATGCTCGATCCAAATCTATGTTGCTCAGACTCTCCAAAAGTGTTGCAAAACACGAGCCGGATCCTCCAAAATGTTTAGGAAGGATTGCTTTTGTGTTTGTTCTTTACCAAAACAAATATTCCTTCCGTTTCATTTTATATAGCAGTGTTTAATTGGACATGGAGTTCAAGAAAGTAAACAAAAGACTTCATCACATATTAAAGAAAGCTTTAGAAATGGTGGTTTTCAACATGTCATTACATTTCTATGACTATAAATGTATTTTCTACTAAACATCCTTTAAAAGAAACAATACTAAAACATTCCACGACCAAATCTAGGTCCATGACCGATGCTTAGGGGGTAAGACTCAAAACAAGCCTTAGCGGGGGTTTTCAAAGGACAGTTTTTCCTATTTTTAGGACCATCCAACTTTTCGTGTCTCAGCTAAAACCACATAACACAATTGATATCCAACAATACAAGTCACACCATCCATTGGCTACACCAAAATATTAGGTCCTTGATTCTTTTTTTTTTTAATTTCATATTTATTCGTTTCTCTCAGTCTTACGAGGAGAAAAACACGTGATTTGAGAATTTGTTAAGTTTGTTGGTATACTTGGTTAGTCTTTTTTTTTACTTCATCTATCACATGACAAATAGTTATCGAATGTATTCGGGTATTTAGTTGAATGCGTTAATAAATTGTTCATTAGAAGTGAGTTACTCGATCGAGTAGATTGTAGATACCTGAATGATGCTATAAATGTTCAAAGTGCCTATTTTTTATATTCACATATATATACGAACAAAAACTCTTACTCCTTAACTCTTTCTTCCTCACAGCGCTTCCACTTGATAGAATTCTTCATTCTCTTCCCAGTAGATGGCTTTTGGACAAATCATATCTCACACCTTTCATTAAATACAAGTATGACATGTCACGTGTGAGACTCAAACTATAATTTCTCGGTGAAAAGACAATCAACTAGCCGAGTATAATATATAATACAACGTCATTCTATTCATTCTTGGCAATCATATTGCAACATGATGTACTGCAAGCTAAGGTTTAATATCCATGTAAGTAGTATTTGTCAACTTCTGATGTATGTATTTCCCAAATTTCTTCATAATTTGTAACTTCCTTCCTTCTTGTTTTATTAGATATAGCTAAAAACCATACGGTGCCCTTTGCATATGTTTTGAGCTGTTGGATTCTTGTGCTCAAAACCGACCTTGGAAGCAGAGGTGCTGCTCTGGCTAATGCAACATCTTACTGGATTAACGTGTTCTTGCTAGCTGCTTATATCAGAATATCGCCTTCTTGCAAAAGTACTTGGACCGGATTTTCAAGAGAAGCATTTTCTGTCACACATTACCCTCTCATGTTTCTATCATATTTCACTCGGCCTAATTATACTTTTTCTTAATTTACAGCCTTAACACATCAGATGTGTTCCATATGTTGTCCAAAGGACTAGGTGCCGCTACAAGTGTAAGAGTGTCTAATGAACTAGGAGATGGACAACCAAAATCAGCTCATCTTGTAGCACTTACTGCCAGTCTTAGCTACCATAGAAGGCACTCTAATAGTTGTACTCATGATCTCAATTCATAAAGTTTGGGGCCGTTGCTACAACAATGAAGCAAATATAGTGAGATATGTAGGAAAAATGCTATATCTTATAGCAGGATCTCACTTTATAGATGCACTTAAATGTGTAGTTACAAGTACTGCTAGAGGGTGCAGGTGGCAAAAGAAGGGTGCGTTTGTCCAACTAAGTTTCAAAAGATGGAAAGAGTCAAAATGGCTTTATTAATTGTTCCTTCATAAAATAATTGACTGAACATTTACGTGCGAAGCACGTACATAAAAAAGTTAAAAAATAGTTTTGATGCACATGTGTTGCACGTAGATTTTCAGTTAATTATTTATATGAAATAATAACAAATTAAACTTTCTAAAAGAAAATTACACATAAATTTTCTAAAAAATCACATGCTTGTTATTCTGCAGACAAATTGGGACAAACAGGTAACTTCCTTTGTTTATCTATGTCTTCTCAAGATCAAGGAAGATATATAATACACAAGTCTGCTATGTGTTTTGTAGGCAATGAAAGCAGCAGTAAGGATATCTTCGTTATTGGGCCCTCTTTCGCGAAGACATCCAACTCTGTGATCATGAAGACTAGGCCCAAATTGCAAGATCAATAGGCTAATAGTTACTATAAGTAGTAAAGATTATGGTTAATTTCCTTAGCTTGCTTTAATGAAGAATACTAGGCTTATGTACTTGAATGTTAATTTGTTCATTTCTAGTTAACATAGCTACTAGGGGTTAGGTTTATGAATTGAATTCAATACATGATGTACTCATTTCCTCCAATCTATCTTTGATTAGTGATTAGTGATTATTAATGTAAGGATTTCAACGGTTTAGTTACGTTTTTGTTGTTTCCCTTACCTTAATCCCTACGTTTTACTGTTTTCTTCACCAATTTCATGGTGTTCTTCCTCGGTTGAGAAATTCATACTCATTTTCCTTCAGCCTTCCTGTGTTGGTTGATCTCAAACACTAGCAAAAGGAAAACCAAAAATTCTTCTAAGTTGGTCGATTTTCCAATATCCATTAGTTTATCCCCATCATGTATACCAAGACTAATTAGAACTATGAGCAACTTTCCGTGTTTTTGTGGGACAGGGCGGGTTTAAAACACATAAAAATGCTATGCGGAGAGTGGCGGGTTGAAATTTTGCTGGTTAAAGCTCAACCCGCACCCTGCCTCATTGCCATCATAATCAAATATATCATTCTGCATTTTCTTCTCGGTTAGCTAGTTGTGAAGCCACCCTATCAGCTGCCTTCTTTGCCTACAAAACTCAAAAAAAGACCTGCATTATTATTGTGTTGAGACATAATATAATTAACTAAAAGTGATCACTCTTCCTAACAATTTAAGCTTTTAGATGAGTTGGTAACACAATTCAAGAATCTGGCTGAGTTAACCAAGAGAACAAGCGGAAATTATAAAATGTAGATTGAGACGAGTCGTATAAGGGTTGAAAACATAAATTTACCTCTTTTTCCCAATTCGTCCGCAGAGTAACTATTAAAAGAAGCAGTGCTTGTGCAAAAAGGGCAAGAGTGATTCCCAACCATAGTCCCTGAAAATCATATCATCATAAGATTTTTCCATAGTTCTGAAGACAGAAATGCTAAGAAAATGAGAAGCTTGAAGGAGTATGTACCTTTCCACCTAAATGGTAGACAAAAGCTAATATAACACCAGCAGGTATTCCGAAAAGGTAATAAGCTCCCAAGTTGACGAATGCCCCTATCTTTTGCCATCCACACCCTCGTGCAGTACCTGGATTTTGATAGCTGATAAGGTCATCTAGTCATTTAACTCTAGTGGCAAATCCAACCACGGGTATGGAATGGGTTCGTGAGTTCGATATAACTCAGAGAGTTCCAGGGTCGAAACATATATATGTGGGGTGGTGGGGGGAGGAACAAGTGTAGTAGAGTTAGATATACATTTCAGAACCCTCTCTCTCGATAAATTCTCGATCTGTCTCTGTTTAACTTTCCTTCAAGATTAAAGATAACGGTATCTTAGACAAACAGTGAAGCAATATTACTCATCCTAGCTATTCCCAAATTCAATTTGGCCAATCATTTGCTATAGCATATGTTGCTCAGACTCTTTAAAAGTGTTGTCAAGTGTGTGTCGGATCCTTCAGAAGCAGTACATTTTTGGTGTATATGACATGGGTGTGGCAGCATTTTTGGAGATCCCGAGCAACATACCTGCCTATAGCCTCCTCACGCCTTGTTTTAAACAAATGAAGAAACATAGCAACAGGAAACTTGTATTGTAAAAATTTGGACGAACCTGAAAGTACAGACTGAATACCACTTAAGAAGTGGGATCCTGCTAGCAAGAATAGCATTTCTGCAACATATGACACTACTTCTTCCTCGGTGCTATAACAGTAGCCCTAGAGTTTACGAACCGAAATCAAAACTATTGCTGCAACAACCCCTTCTGTAGCCACCATGAATACTGCAGTACTAGCTGCTAAACGAGTTGCTTGAGGTCGTCCCCCACCTAGTTCATTTGAGACTCTTATGCTGAGGAGGAAGACAATTAAGCATACAAAGGAAAATGTAACGGAAGGGGATTTAAAAATGTTAAGAGATTCACCTCGTGGCACCGCTTAGTCCTAATGGAAGCATATACACCATGGCACATGTATTAAGGCTGAAATATTTCAAAATTAGCAACCCTTTGATAAACTAAGATTTCAGCTTGAGATTAGTATTTAGCATGACATACGAAGAGCAACCTGATAGAAAGAACCGATGTCTCTAGCTTTGGATTTGGAAGAAGTCCGGACAACAGAACCATCAGTTCAAATGACCAAATCTCTAAGCTGTGTCAAGAAAAACAAAGTACTCTGATTCATTCGTTCATTTTGGAAGGACGAATACATGTTTACATAGAATAAGAACACTACCAGAGCATAACAGCAGAAGGAATGGCGAGTTTCAGATACTTCCAAATATCATGAAATGCCTCTTTTGAAAATCCAGTCCAAGTGCTTTTGCAGGAAGGCGATATTCTGACATATCCCGCTAGCAACAAGAGATTAATCCAGTAGGATATCGCATTAGCCAGAGCAGCACCCTTGTTTCCTAGGCCAGATTTAAAGACCAGAATCCAACAAGTGAATATATGCAGCAAAGTAGTGATTCCCGCGCTGAACATCATGGGGATCACATTGTTTTGTGCTTGTAGAAATCTAATATGACACTGGAGAAGCGCATGGGAAAAAAGAGTCGGAATCATATAGCGCGCATAACTTCCTGCTTCAGCTGATATTTCCGGATCTTGTCCCAATAATACAAGAATATGTCCTGCATTAGCCCAAATGCAGGCAAGAGGAACACTGGCCAGTAGAAGAACAAGCATCGCCCTTTGCATATGGATACCGAGCATATGATACTGGTTTGCTCCATATGATTGTCCGCACAAAGTGTCCAATGCATATGACAATCCCATCTGCCAAACAAGAGACGGTTCGAAATGTAGAGATGACAAAACACCCTCTAAGTTTGTATCAAAATATAAAGAGGTAGCTTTTATGACTCAAACTTAAAATCATTTTTACACTATTAGATCACATTAAAGGCTAGCGCGAATGTAGTTATAAAGGACTTACGGATTCAAGTGAATCCAATAGATTTGACTCAAACGCTTTATATTGTTGAAAAACTGCTAAGAATAAGTACAAATAATAAAATTCCAAGTAAATCAAGTGGGTTGTGGTAGAAAGGGTGTGGCCTAATGACCAATGAAGTGGGATCAGAACATGAGTTCTCGGGTTCAAAACCAAGCTAAGGCAAAAACACTAGGTGATTTCTTCCCATATGTCCAAGTTTCAGTCGACAATGTTACCCTGTATAGCTGGTGGAAGGTAGCAGGTGTTATGAGACAACGATTAATGAAAACAATAATAACGAAAAGAAAGAGCAAAAGCTCACGGCCAGTCACCAACTCTTATTATTTTCATCAGTAATAGATGATACAAATACACCAAGTAAGTCATGTTTATAAAGGCTGCGAAAACACCTTAACCTAGACTGTTTAGGATGTGCTCCAAGCAATTTTTCCAAGTAACCTATGGACTACATAAAAAATCTCGTGCAAGACGAATGGAGCTGCAGTACCTTGCTTCGTCCATCTCAGGGGGATGCCGCCCCTTGCAACGCCAACAAACATAACAACATGTACCCTATGGAATTAGTCAATGTGCATACAAGTTGGCCTGAACACCACGATTATTCAAAACAATTCCAAACTTGAACACATAATGTTCAAATTCTAGACAGAGTTACCCCAAGCTGGTCCGGATCCACGGTTATCAAAAAAAAAACGAAATGGAATTAATCAATACAGAAATAGTAGTGAGAACTAACCAACAAGCTGAGACCAGTTACTACAGCAAAAGAAGTAGCCATTGAAGCAGCAGCAAGAGGTAACTCACCAAGATGGCCAACAAACATGACAGATATAACCTGTAAGGCAAATAGTGAAAAATTGACCAACATAAGTGGCAATGCTAATATCAACAACTTCTTCACTTCTGCTAAAATTTCGACACGCCTTCCCCTCTTCTTACACTCTTCCTTTCCACTTTCTGCAATTGATGGATCTTGTGTATCCATTTTCCCCTCTCTAAAATTTCCTTTCCACAAAGCAAACTAGCTCAAATGTTGAATTTCATAAGAGATGATATGTGCACATGAGTGTCATGGCACTCATGGTCCAAAAAACAAAGGCGTCTACGTGGTGATCTAACGCGAACTGCCACATAGATGCCACGTCGGACGCGTGTGTATACTTGTTCAACTCTATTACGAGTTTAAATGCTTACTTGTGCACAGCCAAAGTTACAGGGCACATTTATGCATTATGCCAAAAAAAAACCTTTTTGAGTTTATGGATTCTGAATCTGAAAAAGATAGATTGTTGGGTTCTGAATAAGTTATGTAGGACGTGCTATATCCCAAATGTATGAAATGTAGTAAATATAGTAAAGGCAGATGTAGTAGCGGCTGCAAACCGGACGGAACACAACTTGGTTATACAAGTTGTAGAACAAGTCGTCTTTCATATCGAGCCATTGAAACAGCGTGTCTGCTATAATCGGACACTTCCATCAAGCTATGAGCGGACAATTCCTGAGGAATTATGTCGTACTCCGTGCATTTATAGTTGTTGATCCTGCAAAGTTTACCAAGAGGTTCTAGCTAGATTGTGAATTTCTTAACGCGACTACGGGGGGTTTGACCAAAACTATTGAATTCAGCCGAACTGTAGCTTTCTCCGTAGCTCGGCCCTAGTACATCAAAATGTAGTTCCGTTAAGTCTGAATTATAATATGCTAATATAATATAGGGAGGAGTAACAAAAAGCACAAAAATCATCTCGTCCATTGTGCATGTTATTTAACAACTTGTTGTAATAAGTTATATTCAACTTGAATCTTTTGTATGTGGACAAAAATATAATAGGCCAAAAATATCATAAATTTATAATTCATATTGATTTATTTAAACCAATAAAAGGTTTAGATAGTGACTAAACACAAGTTCTTAGTAATTAAAAAAAGAATGGATTCTTATTGTTTGTGGATAGTGGATCATTTAAATATAGGCCTGCAATGGCTACATTGTTCTTTCTTTATATATGGCAGAATATCTCGAGATTCCCCTTAAACTTGACGCGTTTTATTCAAATTGTCTAGTTCAAGGGCTAATTGGGATAAAAATAGCTCTCCCCTTATGTCAAGGGGATTCAAATATAGCAAAAGGTATTCGTCTTTACCTTATTTATACAGTATAATTTACTAGCGAAGACTAGATAATGTTTGTAAAATGAAAAAACAAATACAAAACTGTTTTAGAAACAGTACTAGTCTATGATCTTTAAAAAGTTGAAAACTCATGAAAATCAAGCATGGCTTTGAACACAAGTATTTTATGCAAGGCGAGTCTTGACATAATGGTAAAAGTTGTTCTTGTACGAACAAAAAGTCGGGGTATGCAGACAAAGGTGCTTGCAAGCTGGCCGAGATACAATGGTTATCAAAAGAAAAAGCTAGCTTGTTGGTCTTTTTAAGCTTTGGTGGACAGAGTTGCCCGTTACTTGTGTTGATAGGAGATAATGGTACCCCTTGGAATTAGTCAAGGTGCGTGCAAGCTGCCTCGGAGGACATCCGCCCCGCCCTATTGTCATCCTAATCAAGTGTCATTCTGCATCTTCTTCTCCGTTAGCTAGCTCTGGAGTCACCCTATCAGCTGCCTTCTTTGCCTACAAAACTCAAAAAAGATCAACATTATTACTATACTTCATAGAACTTTGACCTTTCAAAGAAGAAATCAAATACCGGAGATCTGTGTTGAGACATAATATAATTAAGCAACTAAAAGTGAGTTCTCCCTAACAGTTTAAACTTCTAGATAAGTCGGTAACACAATTCAAGAATCCGGCTAAGTTACCAAAGACTTCAAGCGGAAATTGTTAAAGTAGTAGATCGAAACAAGTCACATAAGGATTGGAAAACATAAATTTACCTCTTTTTCCCAATTTGTCCGCAGAGTAATTATTAAAAGAAGCAGTGCTTGTGCAAAAAGGGCAAGAGTGATTCCCAACCATAGTCCCTGAAAAACATATCATCATAAAAAAATTCCATAGTTCCAAAGACGGAAATGCTAAGAAAATGAGAAGCTTGAAGGAGTACGTACCTTTCCACCAAAATGGTAGACTAAAGCTAAAATAACACCAGCAGGTATTCCGAAAAGGTAGTAAGCTCCCAAGTTGACGACTGCCCCGATCTTTTGCCATCCACACCCTCTTGCAGTACCTGAATTTTGGTAGCTGATAAGGTCATCTAGTCATTTAACTTTCCTTCAAAAAGATTCAACTCCGTCTATTTCAGTTTATATGGCGATGTTTGACTAGGCACGGAATTTAAGAGGAAAAAAAAACTTTCTGAAACTTGTGTTCTTGAACATACCATGAGACTTCGATGGCTATACAAAACATGCAGTTGAAAGGGGAAAATGAGAAGTTTAAACTTAATTGTTTCCAAATAAAAAAATATGTCATTCTTTTTTAAAACGACTAATAAGGAAATAGTGTCACGGAGAGAGTCGTATCTTAGATAAAATTTGGACAAACCTGAAAGTACAGATTGAATACCATCTAAGAAGTGGGATCCTGCTATTAAGACTAGCATTTTTGCTACATATCCCACTACTTCTTCCTCAGTACTATAACAGTAGCCCCACAGTTTACGAATTGAAATCAAAGTTATTGCTGCAACAACGCCTTCTGTAGCCACCAAGAATACTGCTATGCAAGCTGCTAAACGAGCTGCTTGAGATCGTCCTGCACCTAGTTCATTTGAAACTCTTACGCTGAGATAAAAGACAAAGCATACGAACTCGTGAAGATACATATATATAAAGGAAAATGTAACTGAAAAGGAGGTTTAAAGACGTTAGAAATTCACCTCGTAGCACCACTTAGTCCTAGGGGTATCATATACACCATCCAACACGTATTAAGGCTGAAATATTTCAAAATTTATCAACTTTTTGATGAAATAAGATATTCAGGTTGATATTATAATGTTTGAGAAGTCAAACCTGATAGAAAGAACTGAAGTCTCGAGCTTCGGATTTGGAAGAAGTCCGGATAACAGAACCATCGTTTCATAAGACCAAATCTCTAAGCTGTGTCAATAAAAGCAAAATGGTTTGATTCATTTGATCATTTTCTAAAGATGAATATCTGAGACGGATTAAGGATTTAAATTTGACGAATTCAACCCTTATGTTCTCAGTTGAATGTTATACTACAAAGACTAAGAACACTACCAGAACATAGCAGCTGATGGAATGGCAAGTCTTAGATACTTCCAAGTATCACGAAATGCCTCTTTTGAAAATCCGGTCCAAGTACTTTTGCAGGAAGGCGATATTCTGACATATACGGCTAGCAACAAGAAATTAATCCAGTAAGATATAGCATTAGCCAGAGCAGCACCTTTGTTGCCTAAGCCAGATTTAAAGACCAGAATCCAACAAGTGAATATATGAAGCAAAGTAGTGATTCCGGCACTGAACATCATTGGTAACACAATGTTTTGGGCTTGTAGAAATCTAATATGACACTGGAGAAACCCGTAGGCATAGATAGTTGGAATCATATAGCGTGCATAACTTCCTGCTTCTGCTGCTATTTCCGTATCTTGTCCCAATAATACGAGAATTCGCCCTGCATTAGCCCAAATGAAGACAAGAGGTACACTGACGAGTAGAAGAACGAACATTGCCCTTTGCATATGGATACCAACCATATGATATTGCTTTGCACCGTATGATTGCCCACATAAAGTGTCCAATGCATTTGCCAATCCCATCTGTCAAGCAAGAGATGGTTTGAAATGTAGAGATGACAAAACACCCTTTAAATCGATATAAAAAACTAAAGAGGTAAATTCTATGAACTCCAGTTACTAATCAAAACCTTTCCTACATGAACTTTTTTCTTGATAACTGTGCTATCCAGGCCATCTTATGCGCACCTCGACTAGTTCCACGGGGTACCTGTTATCTCTCACCAATACAGGTACATGAACTTGGTTTCATATGTATAGGTACGAATGCAGGTAAAGTATCTTCTAAAGCAAAATCTATCCGACAAGTGCGGATCCTAGCTACAGCACTCGGCGTTAACCCATCCTTGGTAGGCATGATTACTTGACACATGATTACTTGTGCGTGCAAACTGACCTGGACAAAGAAAAAAGGACGTCTAGTAAAAGAACGTTCAACATGGTGCAATAAGGTAATGAACACTCCATGTAGCATTTACAAGACAACCATCTAATAACAGATCCTTTAGTAACATGAGCTTTATAAATAGTGAAACAGGTACTTCTTCAAGCTAATCAATTGCTTTGATTCAAACCCTGTGTTAAAAGTTCACTCAATAAGTACAAATAACAGAATTTGAACCCATGAAGTGGGCTGAGACCATGAGGTTTCTGGTTCAAATCCCAGCCGAGACAAAAAACACTACGTAATTTCTTTCCAACTGTCCCAAAGCTTGGTGGACAGAGCTACCCAGTGTCTTTGAGGTAGCAGGTAACTCATGGAATTAGTTGAACTAAGCACAAGTTGGCTCAGACACCACAATTATTTTAAAAAAAAAAAAAAAAAGCATAATGTTCAAATCCTGGACAGAGTTACTCGACACCTTTGTTGGCGGGAGCTAGGCGGTAGCAGGTACCTCATGAAACTAATCGAGGTGCGCAAGACTAGATACCAGATTATCAAAAAAATCCAAACTTGAACGCGTAACATTCAAATCCTTGATCCGCCGATAACCAATGGAACTAATAACATAAATCAATAGACAAGATTAAACGGGAAAAGGGAGACCTAACCAACAAGCTGAGACCAGTTACAGAGGCAAAGGAAGTAGCCATAGAAGCACCAGAAAGAGATTACTCACCAAGATGACCAACAAACATGACAGATATAACCTGTAAGGCAAATAGTGAAAAATTTACTAACATAAGTGGCCCTGCTAATACCAACAACTTCTTCACTTCTACTAAAATTTCACCACATCTTCCCTTGTTCTTACACTCTTCCTTTCCACTTTCTGCAATCAATGGATACTCAACATCTTGTCTACCCATTTTCCTTCTCTAAAATTTCCATCCACAGTGTTGAATATCATAAGAGATGATATGTACACAGTGTAATGGCACTCATGGTCCAATAAACATATCTTGATTCTTAGCATATTTTAAAGTTGTGGAATCAAAAAAGGTTTAGGTAGGTCCCGTTTGGCCATCAAAAAAATTCACATTTTTCCGTATTTGAACTCCGAAAAACATGTTTGGCCATAAAACTTCGAAAAATTCTATTTTTACTTCTTTCTTTTCACGTTTTTCAAGAATTTTCAAAAAATCCAAAAATAATAAAAGTTGTTTTCACTTTTTTTTACTCCAAATTTACACACGAAAATTCAAAAACAACTCTAATTTATTTTATAGTCATATCATTTTTCATAATGAAATATGGCCAAATGCCTACTAAAAGAATGGAGTCTTAATGTATGTGGATAGTGGATCATTTAAAAATTGGCCTAAGAAGGGACACTTTAACTTAGTGGCAGGATTCAGAAATCCATACAAGAAAATTGTTCAAAGGAATTCTAGGGTATCACACCTATAATTTAAAGCAATTTTTGAACTTCCTTTGTGTCAATAGTTCATATATAACAAACAAATATTGCTTTACCTTATTTATGCTTTACAAATTTTTCGACGAAAAGGATCTGATTGAACCCCTTTAGCTCCGCCTGTCTTGGCAACAATACTAGTCTATGTTGTTTTACAAAAGTTGAAAACTCATGGAGATCGAGCATAGCTTTGAATACAAGTATTTTATGAGTGGCGACTCTTGGCATAATGGTAAAAGTTATTCCTGTACGATCAAAAAGTCAGGAGTTCCAATCTAATTACTGGTCTAATAAGATATTTGCCCAATGAGAGGAAGCCAATGTTACATCAACAAGCATTGATGATTTACTAAATATAATTAATGACAAATCAATGGATTCAAATGATGATCTCCAAGTCTATAAACTTTCTTAACCATCCAAGAATTCAAATGATGATCTCCAAAAAAAAAGGGCCTGCAAATTATAGGTACTCCAGAAGCTATGCTCTCCAAAATAGAATTCTATCCACAATGATTAATAAAAGGGAAAGTTACATATTTGATTGCTCGGCCAAAAAATATTTACATCTTTATCCCCAATTGAACTCTGTCCAAGAACTTGTACTTGTGGTGGCCATGGCACAATTTTACCATAATCTCTTGTTTTTCCAAGAAACTTTTTGGGAAATGTGACATAAAATTGTCTTAAATTGACCAAAAAGGGATTTTGCTTCTATATATAGAAAGGCAACAGACTTTTCGAGACATATCATAACAAGAAAGTATGCAACACAAATTGAATAGAGAGAGTATATTATATCGACACAATGATAAGAGGTGTTGTTGTACGACTAGAAAGTCCTGAGTGAATCAAATGAAAGTGAAAGAAATCGAATTTCGCCAATTTGATTACAAATGTAATGAGATGTTTTCCTAAAGAAAGGAAAACAATGTTACATGGGCAAGCATTGCTAAGTGACAAATTAAAATGGATTTAATTAATAAACTATTAATTAAAATACATAGTAATAAATCATTGAAACCCCTTTCAAGGGGTTAATAATTTCACTAACAAGAAGTGATAATCTCAACCAATTTGTTGAAATTTTGAGTTGAGCTCCCATTTGGTCCAACAGCCTTTAGAGCAAGTTCTTTGTACATTCCAATTTGTTCCTTAAATTCTTCCCTATTTTTGGACAAAACCAAATCAAGTGCATCCATTGTTCCACTCTTTGTAAATACCCCACCTTCAATTTTCACTCCAATTTTCCAAACTTTCTCAACCATCCAAGAATTCAAATGGTGATCTCCGAAAAATGGCCTACATATTATAGGCACGCCAGAAGTTATGCTCTCCAGAATCGAATTCCATCCAGAGTGATTTATAAAAACCCCGGTTGCACTATGTTCAAGAACTTGTACTTGTGGTGCCCATGTCACAATTTTACCATACTCACTAGTGTTTTCCAAGAACTCTTTTGGTAAATGTGACATAAAATTCTCCTTAATTGACCAAAGAAATGGGATTTTTCTTTCTTCAAGTGCCTCAGCCATAGCTTGTAACTCATTAGGTGGTGGTGTTGCAACAGTGCCAAATCCAATATATGCCACAGAGTTTGGTTCTTGATTATCTAGCCACTCAATGCAACCATTTTTGTCAACAATATTTGCTAAGGGTGGTGGTGAAGTTAAATTAAAAGGTCCAACATTGAGGAAATTGTTGAATTTAGACTTGAGATTTTGGACAATTGGAGGGTCTAATTCTTCAAATGAATTTATTGGTATGGCTGTTCCTTTACCTATTGTATTTCCCATTTTGTGAAGCGTCACTAAAAACGGCGAGTTTAGGTCTCCCGAGACAACTCCCTCCGGCAAAGCACCAAGCCTTAATTCAGAAAATCCCGGAATAAAATCCAGAATTTCATCTTCGCGTCCATCAATTCCTATGGAAAAAAAATGAATAGTTTCATTGTAATGCGCAAATGCAACACTTAATAAATCAAAAGAAAAGATTGGTCGTACTTCAGAAAACAGTTTCTATATATATACAAAAATCTTCACATACAGTCTTATCATTGATCCAAAGTTTAGTTGTGAACATGAAAAAGTTCGAGATGAATTAATGATGTGTATTGATAGTCCCTATTTCTGTTGTATCGATTATCATTTCAATGATCTAACTTCTTTCATAATGATATCTATGTTACCTAGTATTGCCATAATATCATCATCCACTTTCATTCTTTTAACTAACTGAGGAAGAATTTGCAAATTGCTAAAATCTGGTGGGCGGATTTTCCATCTCCAAGGAAAAACGCTCTGATCTCCTATGAGAAAAATCTGAATTCTCCTTTTGGGCTTCAACTCTCACATACAGTTCTAGTTTCAACAATTCCAAAGTAGGAGAAGGTTTTTCTTAACTAATAAACTGTTATTCAAAATCATTTTCATTCAGGATATTTTAATCTATCAAACATCGAATTTCTTTAATTTTCATAAGGCCCATCCTGGAATTCCTTCCGGAGCCTATTTGGATAATCCTTATGAATTCTGTCATTTCACTGATTCGTATACATGTAAGTATTTTTTTAAAAGAAATAAATTATGTACCTTGTTGGATCCCAACATTTTCTCTAATAAGATCAGTGTCAACATGCACGGAGAGTGATCCGGCCGCGGACGTCCATACCGGAATCCAACTAACGCCTAATTCCTCAGCAATCTCACCAGAAAACCACAGAAACGCGTCAGCCATCACACACGTAACCTTTTTCCCTGAGTCATCCTCAGCATTCACTATGGCATTTCCAAGGTTTTCTTTCGCGGATTTGAAGAATAACCCTATAATCTCCTCGATACCTCTGAGCACGTGCCCCTCAGGGACGCCATCGGAGATATCGAAGGGCTTAATGTTGGTATCATTATAACTTTGTGTATTAGTAGTAGTAGTAGTAGAGAAAATTGAAGAATTTGATTTGCTAGTGCTAAAAAATGTGAATGTCACATTTGGTAATGAATTTGCTAGCCTTTGGACAAGTCCATATAAAAGGCCAGCATGTGTTGCAAATGGAAATGCTAGAACAGCAACATGGTGATCATTGGACATTTTGTTTATGGAGATATGGTAGAATGAAAAAATATGGAGAAGAGTGAAGTTTTAGTTGTGATCTAGAAAAGAGTTTGTTTAGTTATTTATAACATGTGGAAAAATCTTAGCCTAGTAAAAAAACATAGCCTAGTAGGGTCTATAATTGATAAAAATGATGCTTTAAAATAGGAGCTTTTCTTGTTTTTTTTTAATGGTTGCAATTTAGATGTATATTCTATTGAGAACTTTCTTTGTTTCAATGACGTGCGTAGGTTGAGCATCATGAAGTCTCAGATTTAATTTTCAGCAAAGATAAAAATACTAGGTGATTTTTTCTTATTTGTTCTAATCTTGGTGGACAGAGTTACGTGATACCTGTTACTAGTGGGAAGTGGGAGGCGGTAGATATCCCATAAAATTAGTCTAGGTGCGCGAAAAATGACTCGAATACCACAGCTATCGCCTATCGGCAAAAAAAAGAACTTTCTTCTTTTTAGGAATTAGATAGCTCTTCTTTAACTTTTTTTATTTAACCATATGGTATTTGAACTTACTAGCACGATTAATTCAAATCAACATGGATGTACATTGAAGAGGATTCGAATAGCCCTCTCGATCCTACATATATCACACCTAAAATCATATATGGCTGGAATTTGTCCAAGTTTCAGCTGCCAAAAACTGATGTAACATTTTATGTCAGTCTACGTAGACTTAATAAAAACCAAAACTCAAAATAAAACCCCACCTACAACAACCCAATTTCAATATAGAAAAAGTATATAAAAAGAACTAGAAGTTGCAATTTTCTCATACTAATATAGAGTAATAAAATCATATATATCGTCATATTACATGTATAGGCAGACCTAAAATTTAAAATTTATGAGTTTTAAATTTGTCATTAAATTCATTTGGCGTTTTAGTTACTAATTTTATAACAAACATTTATACATATTTAATTAAAAAAATTAATAAAATACAAAATGTAAACAAAAATTATTGAATTCGTACCTAATATTGTAATTTCTGCATGTGCCATAAATGCTACCCCAAAATAAACAAAAATAATAAAATTAAAATTACTGCATTCACTACCCATCTTTGTCACTCAACCACCATATTTTATTGCAAACACCTACCATATATAGTACACTATTTTTAAAAAAAATAGGACCACAAACATGAACATATCTACTTTTGCCTAAAAATTTCAGACTCCAAAATATGATTTGTCTTTCAATGACTTGTGGAGTTCAAAACAAAAAAATGAAATTAAAAAGAAAATCAATTGCTCCAATTTCATATTTCTATCGAATTTTAATATTAGAATAATGGATATAGTCACAATTCAATAGGTCAGATCCATTTACTTTTTCTTTTGTTAATTTTTAATCTTTTGAATGAATTTAGTTGGTATAATGAAAAATCAAAATATTCGGTGATTTAAGAAGTAACTTTTCATTATTCAGAAATTCATAATAATAAAAATTGACTAAACAAATGACACTTAATTTTGTTCCTCTCTTTTTTGAATTATTCATCAAATATTAAATATATTTATTTCATCTGTATCTTTTAAACTTAACAAGTGATTGGATACGTGTGTTACACATATATCGTCATGCTAATAAAAAATTCTCTCAAATAGCCCATTTAAGTTTTAAACTCAAAATAGCCGTATTTTATTTTGATAACCTTATTATAGTCAACTTCAATAAATTATTTACTTTTATTAGTCAAATTAATAATTTAAATAATTATAAGTTTTTGATTATTTTTTAAAAAAAATAGTGACTAAAATAGAGAAGCAAGGCAGTGTCGCCGGAATTAATGGATTTCATCAGGAAGTTTGCCAAAAAAAATTTTATAGGAGATTTAGATCGAAATTAGTATCAAAAGATAAATTCTTTCAAAATTTGTCTATTTATGTATGTTTCATGGAGTGAAAGTGGCCAAAACTCAATATATTTGAGAGATAAAGTTTATGTTTTCTCCTACTTTTTCTCAGATCTACAAAATTCTTAAGAAATTGAAAGAAACGGGTTGCAGGTTCTTGTAGAAGAAGGTGAGAGGAACAAATGATAAAATTTTGGAGTTATTTGAGAGTGGTCTGCCGGTAGCAGTGGCGGGCCGGCGGTGACGGTATCGCCAGAGAAGAAAGGCCAAAAAAAAATTTATTGAAGATTTAGGTCAAAATTAGTATCAAAAGATAGATTCTTCTAAAATTTGTTCATTTATGTATGTTTCATGGAGTAAAAGTGGCTAGAACTCAATATATTTGAGAGATAAAGTTTATGTTTTCTCTTGATTTTTTTCAGATCTACTAAGTTCTATAAGGAATTGAAAGAAATGGGTTACAAGTTCGTGTAAAGAGAGTTGAGAGTAACACATGGTAATATTTTAGAGTCATTTAGAGGTGGTCTCCCGGTGGCAATGGCGGTCCGGCGATGATGGTATCGCCGGAGAAGAAAGGGTAAAGGACTAGCATAATTTTTGTATAATTAATGTATAGTTATTTTTTTAATGTATAATCATCATATAATTAATATATAATCATCATATAGTTAATGTATAATTATATTTTTAATGAATAATCATCATATAATTAATATATAATTATCTTTTTTTATTATATAATGTTTAAATCAATAGCTAGTGTATAATTATAAAATATTTGATATATAAATCATTGTATAATTTATTTTTCTCATTATATAATATTTATACATGAGTTATATACTAATTATAAAGGATAAATATTGAATTGTAAATATTTTAATCATGTATAAAAATATTTTTTGAAGGAATATAAAAAAATTATAAAATCTAATATGGACATACTATTGATGGCTATTTTTTGAAAACTTATTTTAGGACTATTAAAAGTTATAAACACTTTGGGCTTGGCTATTTATGTTTTTATTACTGGCAAAAATGTACAATGAGTTATGAAATTTGAAAAGGAAATTTGCAAGTTGAAATTGATGAACGGTGATCTTATTCAATTGATATTTATCGTCAACATTTATCATTTTGGAGAAGTTGTATAGAAATTCGATAGACATTCTCTTCGTTAGAATATTTAGTAGATCATCGTCAATTTCGTAGTATACAGAAGTAGTAGTTAATTCTGATAGAGAATACTTGATAGTCATTGGCATGTAAAAGCTTAATTGATGTATATATAAATTATACTTATAGTATTTTTCATATAATTTTTTTAATATTTTTAATTTTAATTTTAAAATATTAAATTAATCTCATTTTAATTTTCTTCCTCTCTATCCTTCTCTCTCTTATGTTAAACGATTTCAACCAAATAAAATGGAAGTAGAAATATTTTTAGAGATCTTTTTCTAAGTTTATCTTTGTATAACATTGATTCTCTTTGTGATTTGAATTCTTCTATTGTTGTTGCTATAAGGGAATTCGCAGTTGTTATTCTTTGGATGCGCATAAGGTAAACCTTCACTCCAGTCGACTAGGCAAGCCCCGGTCGATAAGCTCGTGCGACCAAGAAAGCATGCAAGGGGTTTCAAACTGAGATCTCCTATTTAGGAGATCACTTATTCAACCAACTCGGCTATCTTTGTGGGTGAAATACTGAAATATATTATTAGGTAACTTACATAAATCTCACAATTATAGGAGCTAATTATTCCATCTCTCATTACTTTTAAAATTACATAATATACCGCTCAGATACATCGCTACAGGCATCCACACCACTCAGATACATCGTTACAGGCATCCACACCACTCAAATTCATCGCTACAGGCATCCAGATACATAATTTTATCTCGGATACATCGCATAAGGCATGTATCTGCTATCTGGATACATGGTTTAGTCTCAGATGCATCACATTCGCATGTATCTGAGGGATTACAGCATGTATCACATGTATCTGAGGGTGTACAATCGGCATGTATCTGAGGGGTTACACATGTATCCGCATGTATTTGATACACGCGATGTATCTAGGCGAATTTTTGATAAGATGTGATATATTAAGTAATTAAAATAAAATAATAAAAAAATTAATAAATATGATAGAAATATTTGGCTTTTTATGTAATTTTTCAATATTATTTTGCAGGCTTGAGGGCTTTGTGGTTTGTACTCATGACAGGTTGCAAATGGGCTAAAGGCTTGAGGAATTTGGGCTGGCCTGTTTTCACTTTCTTCCTTTCCATAAACTTTTCAATATAGGCCTTTTGAGATAGTCTAAATAGTCTTCAAGATTTATTTGTGAATTTCTATGCCAATAATATAAAGAGGTTTCACTTATATTTTTCATTTCAAAATTTTGGACAAACAACTGTTTAGTCTCATGCAACAATCTTATATCGCTATTCATAAACAAAATGTCGATTTAGGAAAATATATTAATTCCCACTAATCTTAAGGTATATCTATTGATCAACAGAGTTTTTTGTGAATCTAAGTGAAGAAACAATATAACAAAATTTAGTATATCATCAGTGAGAAATCTGCTTTAGGCCATAAATAAATTTATTTAACTTCATGAATAATGTAACTTTTATTTTTATCACATACTCTTTTAGACTAACACATGTATACCTCTTCTTCAGGAGCTTCATTTAGGAATGTCATCATCATTAGGGGTAGGGGTGTACATGGACCGGGTTGGTTTGGTTTTTTTAAAAACCAAACTAAATTATTAGTGTCGGGTTATTAAATTTATAAACCAAATCAAATCAATAAAAGCAGGATTTTTCAATCTCGGGTTATTTCGGTTTCCTCGAGTTTTTCGAGTTTTTTTCCCCGTAAAGTCTTCATATAAACATATAATCAACTTGTGCTGTAAATATTTCTTTAGTCCTAGCAAGATACAACTATCTAAGGTATTTCTTAAAAAAAATAACACAATATATAAATGAATGATGACATTAATAAAATATTCAACCAAAAAAATAATGAAACCGCATAGAATAAATATTGCATATTAATAAGCCATTATAAAAATAATCATAATTTAAAAGTATCAAGTCATACTAAAATAAGTCTAATAAGTATTAACTACATGACTAAATATTAAACAAAAAAATAAAATTAGTTTAGGTATTTATGCAAAATTAAAGAATAGATATCTAACATGATTGTCATTCCTAGTGTTGAATTGAATATTTTTTTGTCAGCATTAGTATTGATTTGAGCTTTATTTGAGTTACTAATATCTATGGGCTATAAAAACTTATTGGACCATTTAAAATTCCAACTTTAAACTTGAAATAATTTGTTCACCCCTAATCATCATAATCATTTGATGTGTCACAATGATCTATTATTGTCATGATTATTCTCCATGGACCTTATTTTTTATATCAAAGAGATTGTGTGAAACATTTAGCTATAAACTTGAGTTTATATTGTTCAATATTACTAACCATCAAAGTTTGTGGTTGAATAGCAAATACTCCTTCATATAATCAAATATCTCAAACTGAGTTTGAGTTTTGGGTATAGAATCATCTTTGATAGGGTATATTTTATCCTCCAAAATGAGACTTCCCGACTTAAATCCAATTAGTCAAACTCCAAAGCGGGTACTGGACACGTACCTACTTCGAGGGGTATCAATCGACGAGATATCAAACTTAGTGGAGGAGCCACATGTACTTGTGGGGTACTATCAATTGACACTCCTTTGTCAGAAAATTACATTGTGTTATTTAATACGTACAAATTATTAATTAGAATTCAATAACTAAAAAGAACTTGAATCTCGATTTGCCTATGTAGTAAGACACAACTGCATGTAAGGGCGGAGCTAAAAGGGCAAAAGGGATTTCGTTCGAACCACTTTACTCAAAAATTACACCGTATATAAAATGTCATTTTCTTCATGTCTTGCTCTTCAAGATTTTATTTTATGAGTAGAAAAGAAGTCAAAAAAAGGATAGAGAGAAAAGCATACAACTATAAGGTCCCATTAAATCAGTTGCCGTTAATTCAGGTCGCATTCACCTGCGTTAATTTAGGCACTTTGGACATATTAGTCTTGGACAATATATACTACGTACTAACTATAGTGGAAAGATTATATTTTTTAAAAAAAAATTATGGTATTCGAGTCAGTTTACACATTTCGGTTAATTTTATGGTGCACTTGTTACAAATATAGAACAACTTTATCCACTAAGGCGCGACATTACAAGCAAGTTGCGGAGGTACCCTTGTCCAAGATGTGTCTCCCTTTCGCTTGAAAATTATATTGTATAAATAGATCTATTGTTTTTATGTATATATGTATGTATACTATATGTTGAATTTAATCTCTTTGAATTCTTCGTATTTCTTTCTTTACATTTTATATCACCTTAATAAAAATTCTGATTGTGTCATTGATCACAAATATAGCGAAAAGATTCTTACACACTCAATATTTACATCAAAATTATACTACTTTGCAATAATTACAAGGTGAGTACAACAACAACAACGACAACATACCCAGTGAAATTCCACAAGTGAGATCTGAAAAGGATAGAATATACGCAGATCTTATCACTACCTCGTGAGTATATACTACTAATTAACTACAGTTGAGCAAGAGAAGTGTATGAAAATATACACATGATTATGTACTACTTATTTATTCGATGTAACCATATATGTAGTAAGAGTAAACTTATTTTTGTATATTTTGATGCGATATAAGGGCAAGTTTAGGCTTTAAGTTATGGTTCGATAGCACTCAGTAGTGTTGGTCCATACCTTATATGTATCTTAAGGTACGTGCGAAATTAAATTTAGTTCTTTTTTTTTAATAACTAAGGTAAAATTCTAAAATATAATAGTAATGATTAATTTTAAAAAAATTAAACTAATGATAGTTATTTTCTTTTATCAATAATAACTCATCTTGCTATCAATTATTTGTTTGAATATGTAAATAATTGTGTTCTTTCTTAATGGATACAAAAGGTAAAATGATATTTTTGTGCTTTTAAAACACTAGATGATTTCTTTTCATCTATTCTAGTTTTGATGGACGGAATTATCTGATATTCGTTGTTGATGGGAGCAGATAGGTATACAGTGAAGTTAGTCGAGGTGCGTAAGCTGACTCGAACACTATGATTATAAAACTAAAAAAAATTAATCTAAAAGTGTACCTTTTCGAAATTTAAAAAGGTGAAAAATTAATGAATATTTCTACACTTAATGCACTACAACCTAGACAAGTCCAATGCCATTTTTTTTGGTTAACTTTAAATGGCTGAATTTTTCTTCACTTTTTAAACTTCAAAGTAGTGAAGAGCATGTTATTGAAAGTATTCCTTAAACAAAAAAAAGTCAAATAAACTAAACATTTAAAGAATTCCACAAAACTCTTATCAGAAACTAATTCTAACAATTCTATCATTTTCTTATTATTTCCTCTGTCCCAATTTATTTCTCATACTTTTTCCTTTTAGTACGTCCCAAGAAATTGATACAAACAATTTAACTTACAACTTTTGGCTTTACTTTTAACGATATAATTCATAGTGACACAAATGTTTATAGTTCGTTTAATTAGACAACAAGTTTCAGAAATCTTTCCTTCTTTTTTGAACTTTTTGCTCAGTGAAAAAACGCCACAAAAATTGCGATGCTCCAACAAAAAAATATGGGAATTGGCAACGGAGAACTTCTATCACTAAATAGCAAATATATCCTTCACGAAACCTATTTAACGATGAATTAACGATAAATTATCAAAAAAAAATACTACTACCTACATACTAATCAAGGACACATCAAAATACTACTACCTACATACTAATCAAGGATACATTTAGGCTAATTCTTGAGAGCTAATTCTTTTTCTTTTCTTAATGAAGGAGGGGAACATAAAAATATTCTTATATATAAATAGTCAAAGGGGATTAGATTTCTTTAATCTAAATTCTTTTCTTATCTTTTTATTTTCCTTTCCAATCTCACAAAATACAAGTGTGGTAATCATTATCGAACATGGGTGCCACCATATAAGTTTGACACTTTATCCACCAACTATTTTTTCTTTCATATAAATACCATATACTATATACCCCCCAAAACCAAAAACAAAACAAAAACCAAAATGAATCCTTACTATTTTTTGGCCCCTCTTTTGCTACTCTCCATTATTTCATCAACCACCAATGGCCTCACTCAACAACAAAGTGGCTATGTTATGCAAAGTTACACAAACAACAATAATGTCATTAATCAACAATTTTTGGCACCACAAAATGCAGCACGTTCAGCACTTAGGCTAAGACCATTGGTATGGGACAAAAGATTGGAGAATTATGCAAAATGGTATGCAAATCAAAGAAGGTATGATTGTGAATTAATACATTCTAATGGACCATATGGTGAAAATATCTTTTGGGGAAGCGGGAACGGTTGGTCGCCAATCCAGGCTGTATCAGCCTGGGTTGGCGAACGACGTTCGTACAACTATGGGTACAATAGTTGCAACGGGGAACAAGAATGTGGACATTATACACAAATTGTATGGAGAGAAACTAGAAGAATTGGTTGTGCAAAAGTTACTTGTTATGATGGATTGGGTGTTTTCATGACTTGCAACTATGATCCTCCTGGTAATTACATTGGTGAAAGACCTTACTAAACTTTTTTTTTTTGAAAAAAAAAATGCATTGAATTGTTTTTTGTATTATTATTTGAAATTTTTGTTTTTGTTTTGTGAGATTGAGAAAGGAATATTTCCTCACTACTTGATCAATTTGTATCAATAATGACAAGTGTAATATGATGTTTTGAAAGTTAACTATATGGTTTATTTATGAGTTATGTGAATGTGGAAGATTTTTTGGGGTTTTTGATGTTAATTGTATGCCATTGTTGAATTGGTTTTTGTATTATTATTTTTCTTGAAATTTTATTTTGTTTTGTGAGATTGAGAAAAGAATATTTTCTCAACTACTTGATTAATTTTTGTATCAATAAACAACAAGTGTAATATGATGTTTTGAAAGTTAACTATATGGTTTATGAAAGATTTTGGGTTCCTTTATGTTAATTGTATTCCATTGTTGAAGGGTTTTTTAGGTTTGTTTTGTCCCTGTCATGTTTTTGTAATGATGTTTCCATTTCTCAAGAAGATAAGCCATTGAGAGGGAAATGAATAGTTGCTCCTTCTGATCGAGGCGAATTCAGAATTTAAATTTTATAATTTTATGATTCGAGTATACTAGGTTTAAAATCTACTATTTGTACTTCTTTGGTGGATATTTAATACGTATACAAGATTGGAGCCAATACTATTGAATTTTGAAGAACTCGTGTATGCATATATATTACATTCGCTTTTTTCTTGTGTGTTAATACAAATACAGAATTTAAGTTAAAGCTATTGAATTTGATGAAATCGTGTTTGTATACGTACCTCCACTCCTGTCCAACGCGCTCTTCTATTGGTGTTTAAAGTTTGAACACACCAATTAAAATATTAATAGTTAAATAATTAATTAAGGATATTTGATTAAATTATTCTGAATCTCTTTCTTAAATGCATAATTAGTGACTTTATGCATTCTAGGAACAGGGTGGAAATGAAAAAAAATGATTTCCTAATTTTCTAAAATGACAAATATTATGATTGTTTGATTAAAGCGATAGATAAAAAGGATTGGAGTAACATATTCAGGGGCGGATCAATAACGAAAATTGCAGATTCAACAGAACTCAATATTTTTAACTCAAATTATGTATTTTTATTAAAAAATCATCTAATATATATATGAATAATTTATTCAAAATTAGCAAAAAAAAAGAAATTGTAATTTAAAACCTATAAACATAAAATCTTGAATCCGCCTCAAGACTAATTTTACAATTTAACAAAGAAAAAAAAGAAAAGGATAGCTCAATTCTTATTTTAGTAAGTACTACTTATTATTATGTTCCTCCTTTTTTTTGGTTTCTCATCATGTGTCTCGTATTCGCATTGGAGTTCGATTAATTCTGATTCGCATTACGTGAGACTCATTTAAAAGAAGTGCTCTTTATCAGGAATTTTTCTATACCCAAAACATGAATCCAAAACTTCTAATTAACGAAGGAGCAATTTTATTCACCGCACTACATTCTTTGATGGTATTATGTTCCTCTTTTTTCACACACTTTATGTTTTTTCTTCTGTCCTTCCATTTCTTTTTTGTTGTTTTTCCTTTCTATGTTTTGGAATGAGGGAATAAGTCAGAACAACAGCTGGCAAATTTGAAAATTGAGGAATATATGGGGCTCAATTAACAGAATCATAACATAGTCATAGGTTTTACAAAATAATATTTGTTTATAAACAATCTAAAGTAGAACATTAATTATTATAAATCATTTTAAAATAAGATATATTTGTTTAATAACTTAAGTTGTAGTGTGATAATTGAGATTCTCTCTATTCTTAATTAGAAGTCTCGAATTCGAGCTTTTAAGAATAAAATAATTCTATTAAATGTGTCACTCTCAAAATGGTTCATGCAATACGCGAATCTGAATTTATCAAACCTAATATAAATATTGAACATCGAATAAAAAAGATATATCTTTATTTAATATTGCTATCTAAAACATCAATAATCTGACAATAAACTGACCAATTGCCAGCCTGATTAAGAGCAGACTTCTTGAATGCTATGCTCCTTTAATTTCTAGATATAATAATATAATAAATTAATAATAATACACGTTTGGTTTTCCAACTTTTTAGTTTAAAATAATAATGCATTTTCTTGATCTCCATCTTTAATTAAAGATTTTGCGTTTAAGCCTTGTTAATTAAAAGTATCGAATTTGAGCTTTGAAAATTGAGAAATCCTTTATATAAAACGTTTCCTCCTTTAATGATCCTTATACAAACAAATACTAAATAACTATACACAGAATTAATTTATCAATTTTATTTTGACAGCTTTGCTCCAGTTCGAGCTCTTAATATGAAGAAACTTCTAGTAAGGGATGTTTTCTCTGTCATGAGACTTAAACGACACGAATTTGAATTAGTCGAGCTAATATAACGGGTTTCATGTAGTTATTTCAGAAAATATATATTTACTTCTCCTTTTTTTATTGATTGTCATTTCATTTTCATAATAATTGTGTAGACCCAATAAAAGACAAAGTGGGAACTTATTTCTGTGGTAGAAATAAATACCATTTCTTGATTTTTATTGCCACGTGTCTTTTATGTAATCTCTCTTTCAACCCTTTATCTTCTCTTTATCTCTTCATGAAAAATAAATCCAACAAGAAAATGATATCTATATTGTTCGAATTCTTTAAATATATTATTATACTCGTATCCAAAAAATTTAAAAGTATATTATTCTTATCAAATGTGATCGACAACATTCATTTATATTTTTAAGAGTATGAGCAAAATGAATAAGGTAGAAAATCGAACCATCACCAACGAGATCAGATTATGCAAAAGAAAAGGTCAGTTAGGAGTAATTAAGGATGATGTAATTGTTATCCATATGTCTAACTTTTGAGAATCATGTCTCAAGTGCACATGCTACAATACTATAATTTTCTAAGGAATATAATCATTTTCCATAATTTGACACATGAGACATAATTAATTATTTTAAGAAAACCAATTTATGGATAGATAATTATATAGTCCTTATGCACTCAAATTGGTCATAATTACTCATTGGATACATTGTAGCTAGCAGTTATTGAACCATCAAAAGCTGAGGTGAGAAGATAAGTGTATATTTCTTCATATTTAATTAGAGATTTTGAATTTGAGTTCTGAGAATAAATCGACTTTGGTAGGGTGCTTTTATCTTTCAAATTGGGATTTCTTTCTCAATACAAATTTGAACTTGTCGAGCCGTAAAACGAGTATTGAACTTCGAAATTGTTAAAAAAAAGTACTAATTCTTGAGATTTGAGCTTACAACATCCTAGGTTTGAAGCATTTAAGGTTATGGGCTATGGCTAAGAGTTGAGGAATGACTAAGTAGACTTGAAAAGTAGGCCAAGTCTGATTAGCCCACTTCAAATTGGGCTGGGCTTGAACCTCAATTATGGGAGAAACTGGCAAATAGCCACCTTTGGACCGCTAATCAAGCTTTAAAAATGATGCATGTGAGCTGAATCATTCCCATCCTAAGTGGTGCCTTGATTCGGCCTGGCCGGTCGGGAAGAGATTCACATAAGGACTACTGCTATTCGAGAATCTTTCTATGTTAGCTGGAGGGGGGGGGGGGGGGGGGGGCTTTCCTATAGTAGTCCCGCTGCAGCCTTTGAACGACCGTCCCATTTCATCTTGATTTGGCTATACTTATATATAGTCAGTCATGTTAACTCTATATGAGAGCTTTTTAAATAAAAGGCTAAAAAGATACTCATCAATCAGCTCGGTTTTCGACAAGAACTATTCAATGTTTAACCATTTTTTCAGGTTGATCATTCATTTGTTCATCTCGTACTGACTAGCAAAGTCGAGATATTCTACATTTAGCGACAAATAGTACTTAAATTTTTTCATATGTATTTCAACTGCCATGAAACGTGACAATTTGCTAATAGTGTCATGTAGAAAACTTTCAATGGACCATTTGATCGTCCGAGCCCTCATAACCAATCACTCGTATATTCATTTCGTCCTAGCTAGCAAAGTCCGGATATTATTCCCCTTAGTGACAAATAGTACTTAAATTTATTCATACGTATTCCAACCGCTACGAAACGTGTCGATTTCCTAGTAGTGCCATGTAGAAATTTATTAATGGACCATTGTTTGTCAAGTTGTCACCATCAAAAAAGGAGTTCACGGGTTCAACATATAACATGATGCCATAGCTCACGAGCTAGGCCTTGTGCAATTATTAATCAATGCAATGACAAAAAAAATGGCCAATCTTTGCATAAATTGTCAAATGCCACCAATATTTGGCTATCTTTACAACCATACAATATTACAAAAATGATTAGTATGATCGACCCACATAACATGCAATTTTTCCATATAAAGGAACACTAATATTGACGATGTTCGGATCAGCTTGTGCGTATCTCAACTAATTTTATAAGATATTATTATTTTCTTTCAATAACATATATATAGGTATTGAGTAATTCTATCCAATATTTTTTCATATAAAGGAACACTAACGGTGGTGTTTGAATCACCTTGTGTGCATCTCAATCAATTTTATGGGGTATTGCTGCTATAGCATATGTACCAGGTAAGTGTGTCCATCATTTTTTCATTTGAAGGAATGCTAATATAGCTTGTCCGCATCTTAACTAATTTTATGCGATACTACTACTATTACCTCCAAATAACATAGGTATCGATAATTCTGTCCAGCATTTTTTCATATAAAGGAATATCAATATTGGTGATGTTCGGGTCATCTTGTGCGCATCTCAACTATTTATGAAGTACTGTTGTTACCTCCCAATATCATAGAGACCGATTGGGTTCTGTCCATCCAAAATCTTGGACATATGAGAAGTAATCACCTAGTGTTTTTTGCTCAAGTTTATTTATATAAAATTTACATATTTAAAGATTACGTAAAATTAAGTAGTAGTACTCCTTTCGTCCCATTTTATGTTATGCACTTTGACGACTGGGCATAAAGTTTTAAAAAGAAAGTTTTTGTTTTTTGAACTTGTGATCTAGAACAAGTTATAGATATTTGTATGACTATAGATCATCTTATTAAAGGTAAAATGGAAGGCTTAAAGCTAAATTATTTCCAAATGTAAAAAAGTTAAAAAGAAAAGAACGTTACATAAATTGAGAAGAAAAATCTATCATAGAAAATGACTTCAATCGTAATAAACACCCTGATCAATATCATCCAATAAAGGGTAGCTCGATGCATGAAATATTTTACATTCACATAAAATTTGGATAAAAAACTGCACATCTCAATAGGTGTGACGTAGACATCCAATATGAAACAAATATTCCTAGAACTCTTATATAATAAAGACACCAGCCACATTATTCAGTACTTCAATTCCCAAAGAAATTAAACAATCAATCTGTCTCTCCATAACCAAAAACAACATGAGGTCTCTTTTCTTCATTTTTCTTCTATTTTTCCTTTCATCAATCACCTCCATCCACACCCTCAAAATCCCCTCAAAATCATCATCACTTGATCAAACAAGTCTAAAAAACCTTAACAATGAAACAATCTACAAAATCTCAAAACAATTATGTTGGAATTGCTTAGGAGAAGCAATTCAATTCTTGTTTCATCACAATTTAGTTAGAGCAACAAAAATGGAATTACCCTTAACATGGGATTCAAATCTTGAAAATTATGCAAAATGGTGGGCAAGTTCAAGAAGACAAGATTGTACACTTATGCATTCATTTCCAGAAGGTGATTTTAAATTAGGTGAAAATATTTATTGGGGTAGTGGAAATACATGGACTCCAACAGATGCTGTTAATGCTTGGGCTGATGAAAAAAAATATTATGATTATGCATCAAATTCTTGTGTTGAAGGGCAATTATGTGGGCATTATACACAAATTGTGTGGAAAAGTACTAGGAAAGTTGGATGTGCTAGAGTTATTTGTGATAGTGGTGATGTTTTTATGACTTGTAATTATTTTCCTCCTGGAAATTACATTGGTGAAAAACCTTATTGATGTTGGATTTAATGTTGTTTTGTTGTTATACATTATTTTTGATTCAAAACTTGATAATATGTAATGAGTTTTTATTGTGTAATATGGGTGGTTTGGTACAAATATAAAGTCACATGGTACAATATTTATTAGAACTTAGTCCATCGATCCGTGATGGTGTGACCGTAACTTACTTCATTCATGAAGCGGTAAGTTGTAACTCTACCTCATAAGTCTTTCCATAACTTTCTTCGTTTATGAAAGTAAGTTGTAACTCTATCACACAAGTCGCTATACTAAAAAGAATTGAAGAGTTGAAACTCTTGAATAAAAGTAGGAGTCAAGGGAAGAAGAGTTAGGAGGGAAATGGAGTTATAAGTCACTAAGTTCACCTATAAAAGGGAGTGACTTAAGTCATTCTAAACACGTCAAAATTTGTGAGTGAAATCTTTAGATTAAAGAGTGTAGTTATTGCGGAGAAATTACAAGACTTAATAAGTGATTTAATAGGAAATCTGTAAGATAATTGTTGGTGATAACATGCATCGATCCAAGAAGAAGGTATATCTAATTCTGCATTAATCTCCTAATATAATCTCTTAAATGACTTGAGTCATTCTATGATACTTTTCTTTCTTCAAGCATATGGTGTTCGGAATTCACTGGCACGACTAATAAACTATATTAATGTTTTAGAAAGTTCATCGGAAGAGTTCTAGCGTGTTCTCTACTAAAGAGAACTCTATTGCTAGATTTTGAATCTGAGATCGTCTGACTTTTGAATAGAACTCTAATAAATCATTAATATTTTACCACACATTTGAATGGTAGAACCATGCTCTTGAAATGTGGGTTATTCTATTCTAACACTATATATCATTAGCTTAATATATTACTTCTACTGTTATAAGTCTTTAAGAGTAGAATGATAAAAAATAGAATTCATTATTCATCGAGTTTCAAATAAAATAATAAATTTCTCGATTATCAAAAGAAATAATATGAAAAGTATACTTATAGACAGTAATTATTTTTGGGTGAGCGTCAAGATTTGAACTTTTTCCTTATACTTCTTGTAATAAGATTCATCTTGAAACTACACTTTCAACTAGGCAATAAGCAAGTCCAAGTCCATGCAAGAAGGCCCACCGAATCTATCCAAATTCAAATGTTAGGTGACTCATAAACCAACAAACTAAAACTATTAAGGAAAAAAATCCTTTCTTATTAGGACTAATGATGAGTCAATTATTTTGTTTTATACTATAGTTTAGTGAGCTATATATATGTTATCTCTAAAAATTTTAAAATATATATGACCCTCTTTTTTAATTATGATGCAATTACATTGACTTTCTCTATTGCGAATATCCACACTTGCAATTTCAAAAGCCAAACGTTTTTAATTATGTTAAAATTACAATATTAATGTATAGTTTATGTTGTAAACAAATGTTATAAGTATTATTTTAGCAAAACTTTATGTTAAAGTTGAGATAAAGATGAATTGTCAAGAACGTAGAGGAGGTAGGACGGGTAGTTGATCAGATTTAGTATGAATTGTACATAAATGGTAGTTGGATTTGCAAATCACTACCTCTCTTTGTATTTCCTTAATTAAATTTTAATTGATTAGAACAAAATTCCTTAAAGATCTATTCATATGGCTAAGAATTCTCACAACCCAAGCACAACGACACAATTATCATGGGCGCATTCAGTAATCAATAATTTCTTATTGAACTAACTTCACGTTGGCTGCATGTAAACATACTTTATTTGTCGAGTCAATGGTGATATTTTTAATAGTTTTTAGTACAAGAGCCTAAATTAAATATTAGTCTAAATGAGAAGAAAAAAATGCCATGTAATAAAAATATTTTAATATTGCACCATTATATATGAGACTCTTTTTTTTAAAAATGTGGGTGTGGAGGTGGGGGTGGGGGTGGGGGTGGGGGTGGGGGTGGGGATAAGACAGAGGATTACGTTGTGAGGAATCACAAACTGAGCTACTAAGATTCTCCTTATATATGAGACTCGGGTTGCAATTCAGTGATTATAAAATGACAAGAACACTTTGATCAATCTGCACTACTTGCTCCACTTGTTAGGCGCTTCAATAATGGAGTTTAGGCTTGAGAATAAGAGGTGTTAAGCTTTTTATCATCCTAGCATTAAGTTATTTTTTTGCAGGACCTCCCCTATAGTATTGTTATCGCAACAGAATTTAATCCAAACCTTAACACAAAACTAGAACAACACTACGAACGCTTGTGAGTGTATTAAGTAAATTAAATAAATACTCGTTGGTCTGACCTTGAATTTCGAACCCCAAATCCAAATATGTGCTTCTTAAAGTTTTTGAGCTTTAGCTATCGAAAAACACAGAGAATTGACAAATTTTAAATCCATGATTTCATTTAAACTTTGAACCAATCAAACTACCTAGCCAAAACTTCTACAAATAATGACTTATATTCCATAAGTAATCACGAGTTTATAATGAATACATTCCAAAAATTCTTGGAAAATGTTTATTAATATGATTTAAATTACTTTTTTCGTAATCTCATTATAAATTCATTTGTTCGCTATTTTAAATGTGACATTATTTATAAAAAATATTGCATACGTCACCATCAACAATAGTATCCCTTCTCTTTTCGATCTTTTTTTTTCTTTCAAACTATCGTAATTCGTAAGTCATGTACAAGTTTACATTAGAAGGTATGCATACAAATATTCTATGCCGATATGGATACAATGTGGAGAACACACTCATATCACACAAACCATTAGAGAGTTGTTATTGACTCGAAAGTTACACTTAAGACTCCAATACTAAAGGATTAGCAAGATATTTGAAGTTGTTTTCCATATATTTTTTGGGTAACCCCAAAAGAACAGTTTCGGTGTAATCTGAGCACATTCATTAGCACCCCAATAAACACCGCTCCAATACTTGATAATGAAATATTTTTTGGTATTTACAATGATGTAACCAATTATCAATATATCATGACATTTTGATTTTTCATCGTCCTATAAAATTGGTGGCTCATCTGGCTTGGGGAATAGACATTCAATAAGTCTATTGTGGATTTATATAGCAGATGATATTGTTCGAAGCTCTCATAAAGAATCATTTCTCTGATTTTTTTAAACTCTTTACCGTTATTATTTTTATCGTTACTATTCAAGGGCGAGTCAATAAGATTAATGACCTAAAACCAATTTTTAATAGGAGGTTTATATTTTCTTTTTCTTTTTTCATACTTTTTATTTGTAGTATAGTATTCTTGAAAACATAAAGTCTTTAACTTTATATAGTAATATTATTGCTAATATTTATATTAATAAGGATTAATTCGATTTAATAAGATGTTAGTTATTTGTTTACAATACAATTTGTTGGATGATATTATATAAAATTTTATTTACTAATATGAAGATGTGAATTGTTTAATTCAAAATTTTAAAATATTATCTAATATAAAGAGTAGACAATTTTTTTTTAATTTTTATTTCATTTTAATCTAAATTTTGTTTTATTTAAACGAAAATAAAATCATATCTAAGGTCTCCAATTTTTTGGGGCCTAAAGCACATGCTTCATTAGCCTCCCTTGCTACCTCCTTCCTATTAGTTTTTTACACATTATTTTTATATAGGGTGGTCTTTAATTTTTTTCTTCAAAATTGATGATATTTTAATTTTTGCCTTTACTGCTCATTTAATAAAAATTAGCGGGCCAAAATACCTTTAATGACGTAATTTCGCAAGACAAATCTTTTTAGAAAATGTTTACCATGAGGCATAAGTTAGGTATTATCTAATTTGCAAGACTAACATTTTAGAAAATTGTGCGTGGGGCATAATTTGCATAACTTGTGTCTTGGGGTATCTTTCAAGCATAAAATTTTAAAACTAAATTTATACCTTGTATGACATAACTTTGTACCTCGGGGCAAACTCAATAGTATGAACTTCTTGAAACATAAAATTCTAAAATCAAACTTATACTTTATACTTTGGGACATAAGTTCAATAGTATAAATTTCTTAAGGCATAATATTTTAAAACTTAATATACTTTGGGACATAAGACATAAGTTCAGTGCATGAAATTCTTAAGACATAATGTTTTAAAACTGAACTTATGTCTTATAAAGCATAATATATGTGTAGACAATAAAATTCGAGTTGCAGAAAATAATAATCAGGACTGGAAATATCGCAACAATCGTAGTATTTGATTTGAATATATGAGTGTTACAATCTCTATTAATCCTCTGATTCGTCTTTCCAAGTATGTAAATTCAAGGGTTGTCTAGCTTGATCTTGAATTTGGTGGAATTGATCTTGACTTGTGAATTGAATGAGTTTGATCTTGACTTGTACTTGAATCCAAGGGCTTTTGAGCTTGATTTTGAATCTGGTGGTCTTGATCTTGAGTTGTATGAACTTGAATGTTGAATTCTTGAACTTGTAGTTTGTAGAGAAATTTGTTGTATTTGATCCACGAGCTCTCTCTGGCTTCTTGTTAGAATTCTGGTATCTTTTCTAAATTATGGAGGACCCCTATTTATAGTTGTAGGAGAAAAGAATTATGGTAAGAACCAACTCTTTCCGGCCAATCAGATTGAAGTGATGTGACCATGTTTGATTGGTCGGAATATGTCACTTGTACACGTGGCGTGTTTCCATTGGTCTTTAATTTGGCTTAGCATGCTGCATCATTTTGACACATGACATGATCCTATTGGCTCCTTTATTTGACTTGGCGTGCCACGTCATTTGACACGTGACACCAAATTGGGTCTCTAGAATAAGATGACAACTTGGGCTTTGCAAAGTGGGCTCATTTGTAGCCCAAATCAATGGACTAGTCCAATAAAATTAGACTTTAATTAAATCCGTATTTATTGAACTTAAATTATTGATCCAATTATATTAATTCGCAATATTTATTTAGAATAATATATTTTAAATTTAATATAATCCGAATTTCTTACGGATTTATATTTAATAAAATTTCGTTGTATACAATATGCCTAACAAATTATTTTGCACTATGAGTTTTTCCTATTTTTTTCATGTTCGGTTATTTAAAAAAAATTGAAAAATATTTTTTTTTTGAAAAACAAGCTTCTTGAAAATACGAAAAATAACTTGGTTACCACCCCACCCCCACCCACCCACCACCCCACCCTTGGCCCACCCCAAACCCCCCACCTAACCCCACCCTACCCCCACCACAAACCCCTCCCCTCCCCTCCCCCACAACATCCATCACTACTCTACCCATTCTCATTATTTTATATAAATATAATATATTTTTAAAAACAAAAAAAAAAGAAGTAAAAAATTACATATTTTTCTAAAAAAGCATTTCCTTACATATATTTCTCATGGAAAACATTTTCTCCTCGTACCAAAACACACCTAATATTAAGGTGTTTCTATATCAACATTTTTATTACTTAAAAAATTAAAATGATTATGGGCAAAAATTAAAGCTCATACATTTGAGGAGCAAAATTTTTTAAGGCAACCGCAAAATAGGGCATGCCTTTGACTTGTTAAAAGTTCTTATAAATATCTATGTTTTCCTACTTTTAACCCAAAAAAGTGCTCTTTATTGATGCCCATTTTTTTCACAATTCTTCACCTATGATCACCAAAATTAAGCAACCCTTTAAGCTCAAGATCCCAATAATATCAATATCAACTTCAGTCCCACAGTTTTCTGGTTCAGTTTTGAGTTTCTCCACAAAGTCAAAATCAAGATTTGACAATAAGGGTGTCAATAATTGTAGGTTATTGTGGGTGGATGAAAGTGGTAAAATGGAATTGTTGAGAAAATTGAGCAGAGGGTGTTTCAGGAATAGTCTCAAAAAGGGTCAGAAAGTTGAGATTGAGACAGTTAATGATGGTGAAGATGTGTTTGATGCAGCTTCTGCTAAGGCAAAGTTGCAACCTGAGCATCTTGTTATCATGGTCAATGGTCTAATTGGGAGGTAAAAAGATTGAATTTTTGTTTCATATACTCTCAATTTGATGTCTTTGGGGATATGTTTGTGTTTGTTAATGCAGTAATACTATGTGGTTGTTGAATTTTTGTTTCATATACTCTCAATTTATGAAATGAGTATGTAGGGAGCATGTTGATAATTTTGAGGATATGTTTTGTGTTTATTGGAGTAACCGGTAAAGTTGCTGCCATGTGACAAGGTGGTCACGGGTTGGAAACAGCCTGTTGCATAAATGCAAGGTAAGGCTGCGTACAATGGACCCTTGAGGTCGGGTCCTTCCCCAGACCCTGTGCATAGTGCAGCTGGAACTAAGGGTGTGTTTGGTATGAAGGAAAATGTTTTCCATGGAAAATGCTTTCTTGGAAAACAAGTGGGTTTCTTACTTATTTTCTAGTGTTTGGTAAGTAAGTAAAAGAATAGTATTCAAAGCTATTGTGGGTGGATGAAAGTGGGAAAATGGAGTTACTGAGAAAATTGAGCAGAGGGTGTTTGAGGAATAGTCTCAAAAAGGGTCAGAAAGTTAATGATGGTGAAGATGTGTTTGATGCAGCTTCTGCTAAGGCAAAGTTGCAACCTGAGCATCTTGTTATCATGGTCAATGGTCTTATTGGGAGGTAAAAAGATTGAATTTTTAGTTTCATCTAGTATGTTTATGTTTTGTGTTTATTAATGTAGTAATATAGGAATTTGCTAAATTGTGAAATAGTATGATTTTCTTGATTCTTTTGTTTTGGCATCATTTGTTTCCAGTTTTGTTAAGGATTTTAGTGACAATGATGGTAGACTGGAACTAAAGTTTCTTTCTTTTTCCCCTTTTTTGTTTCCTTTTGCTACTTAAACACATTTTTTTTGATCAAGTAAAAGATTTCGTTGGTAATGACTAGGTCAACATGGGCGTATACAAGAGGTATACCAAAAAGGAGAAAGAGGACTGTATTCATTGAGAGGTAACAACAACATACCCAACGTAATCCCATAAGTGAGTGTATAATCCCATAAGTGAGATCTGAGGAGGATAGTGTATATGCAGATCTTACCTCTACCGTGGAAGCTAGAGAGGATTTTTCCAACACACCCTCGGCTCAAGGAAAAAAGATTTTGAAATAAATAAATAACGAGAGTGAAGAAGCCATGAAAAAATAACTAAAGATAACATGACAAATCAATCTTAAAAGGAATTCAGCATAAGCTTAGTATCTTTCTTGCCTAAAGCATTTCTCTTGAAGCCCGGGCTTTCTTCTCTTCTTTAAAGCATGGAGCTGAACAATAACTACAACAAAATAAGACAATAATCGGGGTACAAGAAACAATGAATAGTAATAGAAATCGAATAACAAGAAACTACAAGAGTAATATTATAACTATTCATATGAAAGGATAAGCGAGACAACACTCAACTACCTACTAAACTTTTACCCTAATCTGTGTCCTCCATAACCTCCTATCTAAGGTCATATCTTCGGTAAGCTGCAGCTGTGCCATGTACGGTCTAATCACCTCTTTCCAATACTTTTGCGGCCTACCTCTACCTCTTCTGAAACCATCCATAGACAACCTCTCACACCTCCGCTCCGCACTGGGGCATCCGCTCACCTCCTCTTCACGGGCCCGAACCATGTCAGTCTCGCTTCACGCTTGTCCTCCGTCGAGGCCACTCCCACCTTGTTCCGGATATCTTTATTTCTAAAGAAAATTTCTTTGCAACCTTTCCAGCTTTCCTGGAACAACTGTTGGAGCATTGAACAGGGCATGCAATATGTAGGAATACTCGATAAAGTGCTCTTAATAAGCACTTCCTTACCTCCTTTGGAAAGGTATCTTTTTTTCCGTCGTGCTAACCTCTTCTCTACCCTCTGAATGACTGGATTCCAAGCACCAAGATCCTTGTTCGCTGTGCCTAGAGATAATCCAAGGTAGCTATTAGGAAGAACCCCTACCCTGAATTGCAGAACTTGGGCAAACAAATCAATGTTATCCACTGCCATTCATGCTGTAGGAAGCATGTTGATGTTTTTATGGATATGTTTGTTTTTATTAATGTTGTAATACTATGTGGTTCTTATAGGAATTTGTTAAATTGTGAAATGGTATGGTTTTGACATACATATGTGATTTTCTTGATTCTTTTGTTTTGAATCATCGTTTGCATTTGTATTAAGGATCTTAGTGACAATGATGGTTAACTGGACTAAAGTTTCTTTCTTTTCCCCCTTTTTTGCTTCTCTTTGGTACTAAAATACATGTTTTAGTGCCATATGTTCTGAAGTGTATCTTTTTGATTACAAAAAGAATGAAAGGATTGTGGTGATAGTGAGAGACTCATTTGGGTTGGCTAAGCTGTGAATGGTGGTTGATAGAGAGATGAGAAATGGTTTTATTGAAACATCACTAAGAAGCATATTTGTAGATCAGAGATTGAATGACATGAAACATGTGTTTGAACTTTGTAGTGGTAGATATCATATTTGGGAAGGAGGATTTGATGTTTAGCTTTCTGAAAGCAAGTGTTGGCTCATGATAGTTACCTTATACTTATGTTGCTTTGCTCATGGAATAGGAATGAGTTTGTAATGACCTCGGACCATCTTCCTTTAATCATACTTCAATATGTTCAAACAAACACTGATAAAAATAGTGGCATCCCAACTAATCTACAAACTCAATATCAACTTATTTAAAGTATCGAACACGAATAGGATGCAAATACCAAAGATGAGGGGTTGGATTGTTACATTCTCCCCCACTTAAGCTCTCTATTGACCCGCTTGTTTACGAATTCTACTCTCGGGTTAACTTTGCTCTGGTTCAGGCTACACCCACTGCCCGAAGGGTTGTGTTGTGTTTCTGGTATCTGTCCGAAAAGCATGGTCTTCCGCTGTCTTTGGATAACTATTTGACATTTTTCTTGAGGTACGGTGAGAGAATATAAAAGAAAAGAAAGGTGCATTTGCAGGTGTATTTAGGAGTGCGAGACGCAACTTAATGTTCTTACATGTCCTCTTGAACTTAAGTTGGGGAAGCCAACTTTTGTTGAGAAAGTAAGTTGGAGAAGCCAACTTGAGTTAACTATTTTGAAAACATAGAACAGTGTGTAGCAAAGAATATTTACTGGCAAAACCCACCAAAAAGTCAATGGTATCTTGCTTGAGAATTTCTGCTCTTTGGAATGTCTCGGGGAATGTCGTTGTGGAAGTGAGCGAAAAATGGCGGAAATAGTAACTGAAAGAGATGATGTTTCCGGAATGGTCACCAGAAAGAGAGACAGTACTGTTGCTGGGAAAAAAAGGAAATGGTTCCACCAGAATTGCATTCCGAAATTGGTTTAGCGCCATCAAAATGATAATTGTAAAGAGGAGGTATGCTGCTAGAACGGCCACCTAAAAGTGGTGGGGTGCGGCCAGAGCAGTCACTGTAAAGAGGCAGTGTTGTCGGTACGGTCATCCGAGACGAGCACGTGCTGTTGAAACAATAAAAGAAAAACACGAGGGGTACCACTTGGCTGGTCATAAAAAGGGAAACAAAAAAGATAAGAATAATAGAAGTACTGATAAAAGAATTTTTTTTTGTAGAAGGATGGAACTATGAAAAGAAAGAAAAACTGTGTAGAGAAGACACTGTACATTCCCAGTTCTTTTATTGCAATTTGATTACCTATCAGTTGTCAATGAGAGCGATGATGCACTAATTGCTGGGTCCATTTGCTTTTGCAGATGTTGTGAAACAAATCAAACAAACATGTAAAACAACGTAACTTCTATGTTGAATATTAAGATATACTTGGAGAGATTGAATGACCACCTTTTTAACGTAAACTCAAACATCTACTAAGTAGACTTGACCTTCACATTTAAGTCATTCCTTTTGGCACCAATTGTTATAGTTTGCGCTGAAAGGAAAATTGATGAAGAAGGAGTATAGTAGAAAGGGTTTTGGTTTGAATCATATCAAAGCCTTAGCAAAACCAAGGGAAGAATCCTTTGAAGCTGATATTAGCGAACTCTATTGTTATAGGGACTCGTACATCAGGAAAGTACTTAAAAGGAAAGAAAAACAAATTATAAAATAGTTCCCAACCTAACTGTGACACAAATAATTAAAAGCTACCTAAAAAAGTGAAGATATAACTAACAACTGAACGTTACTACAGGACCTTTGCCCCAAGTGATGCTACAGTATCAGAGTGAACAAGTGATGCTACAATATCATAGTGAACAGTGACCATGAACAGTGGTATCATTTGTCTATTTCTTCAGCCTCTCTCTTCCTGGATTCTTGTATCAACTCTCCTCCTCAAGTTTTGGCTTGGCACAATCCGCAGGAAATCCTTGCAACCCGTTCCATCCTTCACTTTTTTTCCCTTTTCCTACAGAAGTTTCTCCGCATGCATGCTCTTGGAAGAATCTGATTACTTTATGTTAGGGAGAGATACTATGGGTAACTCTATGGCTCTTTGTCAGCAGATATGATAGATATGGCATATAACCCAATGTTGGGCCCCTAAATTAAAATTGCCCACGCACTAGATGTCCAGTCTAGGGCGTGAGGTGGGGTGTTGAAGAATGAAAAAGTTCCACATTGGTGGTTAATGAGATGGATGGTTTCCTTATAAGGCTTGGACTATCCTCCTTTTTTTGAGCTAGCTTTTGCGGTGTGAGTTAGGTCCAAGACCTAATTTTACTAACATAAAAAGTGAAGTGGCCAAAAACTGGTGTCATAAGAGATGATAGTGAGAGAAAATCTGCAAGTGCGTGTAGCTAGCTGGAGATTTACAGGGATTGCCACATTTGGTCCATAGCTTATGCTCTTATTGCATGATGAAGAATTTGAAACTCAACTTACTATTTCCTTTCTCAAAAGAAGAAAGAATTTGAAACTCAACTTATAACCAGTTAGTAACTGATGAATGTCCTTGGATCTCTATTACTACCTGTTTATTCTACTCCATAAATACGGAGTAAAAGTTCTTAAATGTACTTTACTCTCTGATAGTTTCTTTCTTTGGTAGGTAAGTCATAGCTCCTTTATGAATGATGCTCTCTTTCCTTTTCAAATCTTTCGTTTGGTGTGGGAGTGGAGAGGGAAGAGGAATATATTTCTGTATAACTTTTTCAAGCTTTAATTCTGTATAATTAATGCTTAAAAAGAAGTAATTTGTGTGAAATGATTTATTGATGGCTTTAGTAACAGTATCTTTGGACTTCCATACAGAGGGTCCATGTTATAACTGCAAAAATTTCAGAAGACAATGAGAAATGGAATAAACTAGAAGCAAAAAAATCAACCAAAGTTATAAATCTAACTTAAAGATTTAGAAAAAGCATCATTTTAATCAGAAATCAATGGATAATGTTGGGTCTCGTTGACACTTCATTGTCATGCCCTTTTTTTTTTGAAATCGGTAACGTTGTATTCCTCAGCATTAAGGGATATGCTGGCAACCTCCAAAAAGTGTGCTACAGAGTGGTATTAATTACAAAAGTCCTACAAAATCCACTATCTGTATTTCATCATCTATACTGTGCTCTTTACACCAAAAACATAAGGAGCCTATACAATTCCATTTGATCTTTTGAATGGAATTGGACCTGCCTTAAAAAATTCTACCATTTCTTTTCCTTCCATATGTTCCATACCATTTCTTACTGGTGCTAAAATTACAGAGTAACAGGAAACCAAGAAAATCTTATCAGAACACTTATGCGTATGCTTCAAAGAAGCCCCCTGACACATTTCTGATGAGAATTTAAAATGTTGCATACTTTTGGAGTGCTACCAATTCTCATTGTAATGGTGGGTCTGATATGTGGAGTTCATATGTCTATAACTGTGGTACTTTCAAAATGATGTGATTCGTCTTTCATTTGTCTTATAGTTCCTGCTGTTTCAGCAGCTATCAAGTGGATCAACATCCTCTTTTTAAGTTCCAGTAATCCAAATTTCTTAATAGTTTATTTCTGCTGCCTTTGCAGTTCTGCAGATTGGAGATATGCCGCTGAGCAATTTGTCAAAAGGCTCCCTGATAAAATTGTTGTTCACTGTAAGTTCAACGGTAGTGATAATCAATTTTCAGATTGCAACCCATGGCTGACTGTTACTTATTTGTGTGGATGCATCTTATTCTGTCCAAATAACCAGAGTTGGCGTGTTTACAATATCTTCGTTTCCCTTTTTCTTTTCCTCCTTCTGTGGGTTAGATTTTGTCAAATGTCTTTAATTGGGTTGCAGCAGGGTTGTATCCTTTTTGCCTTTAGAATCAGAACCACTGCTGCTACTTCAGTGTAAGAATTAGTTTGTGATAGCGTGCAACAGATCTGGTGCAGCATAGGGATCACTCCACTACCACTGTGCATGGAAAATATGTTAATTTTTATTGGTAATTTGAGGTTGTTGCGAAAGACAGCCATGTCCCTTTGGTGTTTCTATTAACATAGAAGGAGAGGCTTTGAGTTGAAGAATATTAGAGGACTACAAAAAGATATGAACATCTGGGGTAGTGGGGTTATGCGAGGACCCCTTTGACGAAATCAGATATGTACTTTAGTTGAGTACCTCCACCAGAAAAGGAGGCTCAAGCATCAAAAGAGGCAGTAGAAAGCGTAATGGAACTTGGAAAATATTTGATACGTTAGTCTACTTGGAGGAAATGCATATGAAATGTTTGTAGGAACTTTTGAAAAGTTCGTCCATGTGATCTCATGATAAGAGTATTAGGCATCCGTGCTGAAAAGTGTAAGTTCCATGGTCAGTTTAATTTGGAAATGGCAGAATACATTGATAAGACACCTTAACTTGGCCTCAACAGGCAATTACACACCCCAACTTTGGAAATGCACATCTATACACCTTAACTTGGTTTAAGTTGTCTCCGTAGACACCCCAACTTTGAGAATACACATCTAAAATGCACATCCGGAAAAGTGTACTTACAGGGCCAACTTAAACCAAGTTAAGGTGTCTCTAGATGTGCATTTTCAAAGTTGGGGTGTTTAGTTGCAGGTTAAGGCGTCTATCTATGTATTATGCCTCTGGAAATTAAGTGGACTTTGGACATCAATCTCAAGGTCAATGTGAAGTTGGAAGTTGTCAATTGGTTTACCGTTTACACTTACAGTGGACTATGTCACTTTAGGTTGTGACAAACTAGTAGGTTATGCATATATTTATATCTTGCTATATCAGAGATCTATAGTAGAACATTGTTAGACATTATTATATTATCTTTCCATGTGGTTGGGGTGATGGGTAGAATCTTCAAAAATAGCCCGTAAAGCACTAAGAAAGCACTCCTTAGCGCATAAGTGCCTGCATTGCAGTGCTGCTTAACTGAGGCAAAGTTCATATCCTGCATTGAAGCAAATCTCAAGGCTTTGGTACAGCTCAATTGTGCCTTTAATAATACTGTCCAAGATTTTTATATCTTCCTTTCTATGTATTTTGTGATGGCAATTGATTGATGCATATCTTATCCGTTGAGATGATCTAAAGTTGTTTGAACTGGCGATAACACCTTGTGACTTGCCAGGTAGTGAGCGCAATTATTCAAGGTTGACCTTTGATGGTGTTGACCGGATGGGTGAGAGACTTGCAAAAGAGGTACTTCCCTAGTGGCTTTTGGATTTTTATAGGTTCTTACTGAATGTATACTGTTTCTTATGAAATGTAAGTATTTTAGAATAAGTAATTTGAGGCTTGGAAAAAACCTGCTGCTTTATAGTGCAGGTGGAGGATGTGATCAAACGGTGGCCTGGGGTGCGCAAGATCTCTTTTGTTGCTCACTCCTTGGGAGGCCTTGTAGCAAGATATGCTATTGGGAGGCTGTATGAACCTCCAACGAAAACAGAAGTAGCTGATCTTAATGGCTCCTGCTTAGTCAGGGAAGATAATGTGTCTGACCAGTGTCACAAGCAATCTTCTGAAGAAACTGTTGCTGGGTTGGAACCTGTGAACTTCATAACAGTTGCAACTCCGCATTTGGGCTCAAGAGGGCATAAGCAGGTGTTCCATTATTTCACAGTTTCTTCATTGGTCGATTTTTTCTGTAACTTTAGGTATTACTGTCTGGATTTCAAACTTCATTGTAGTCATTCCACTTCAAATGCTTAATTACTGAAAAGTGAAGTTTAGTTAGGCAAGTTTGAGCTTAGGAATCTATTAAAAGCTTCACATATCGAAATATGTTTGCTGCTTTCATTTTCAAGTTTTTTTCTTGTGACTAGTGGATATTAGTTGTCCATTCATCTTTTTCTGGTTGATTCGATTTTTACCGACTAAATTACTAAAGCAAGCTACTTAATTAGAGAAGGATGATCAGTCCTTTCTGTTTCTTTTTTTGTTTTGTCGGAGGTGGGGGGGATTGCTTCTGTCTTTAACAATAAAGAACATTGTTTCTGTCCTTCCATGCGAGCATAAATGTCTTTGTTTTTGACATCTTCATGGCAATCAGTACAGTCCTAAACTAGTTGAAGTAGATTATATGAATTTTCTGGATTATTTCAGCTTTGATTGGGGCCTATTTCAGTACAATGCTGAATAAGTTGTCTTTCAATGCAAATTAGGAATTCTCTACAATCTCGCATTTATCCCTACATTGGAATATATGTCTCAAACCAATCTAGCAAAATTCATGGAGAATAATGGACCTTATGTAAGTCTAGCAATAAGAAGGCCTTCATACCTACTAGCTAGTTGGTCACATATATGGGTCATCTGCTCCTATTCAGTTTTAATCTTAGCTATGTTGCTGGGGTCCAAGAGACTGATAGTACTTTGAGATAAATTTTCTCCATGAAATCTATCTGTCTGCTTTTAGCACATTCAAATTTTACAATGTTTCACGTACATATCATGCATATTGATGTTTTCGTAGGACATAGTAAGACCATCTTAACAGACATTCTCTCATTTATTCTTTATTTGTGCTACTTGCACGCTCTGTCAAAAGTTATCATGTTTCAATCTTGTATAATTAATTGCACATTCATTTTTTAATAGGTATGGTGACACATTCATTTTAGTATATGTGTTTCTTTGATAGTCAATTTGTTGGTTTAGAGGCGTCGTATGAACACCCATTTAAACTTTATTGCCTCAAGACCGTTGCTATTGAGCTTTCTTTTTACTTTGTTCTGTCCATTCATATGGGATAGCTTACCCATAACAATCCTCCATTTCGGGCCTTTTTTTGGTAATTTAATGTTTTAAATTTTTATCATTGTTCGGGACTGAGGCTTGAAGCAGTTATTGTTGTTAAAATTTTCATCAAAAGCTTGTGTATCTAAATACATCAGTTAACTTTTGATCTCTAAATAAAATTTATTTGCTATATCACTTCAAAAACCATATTAATTATTCTTTTCTTTGTTTTCTCTGTTTATCCAGCTGCCACTTCTCTGCGGTCTTCCTTTGCTGGAGAAAGGGGCATCACAAACTGCTCACTGGATTGTCGGGAGATCTGGAAAGCACCTATTCCTCACTGATAAAGATAATGGGAAGCCTCCCCTCCTCATTAGGATGGTCAATGATTCAGATGATCTCAAGTTCATGTCAGTATCAATTTTAGTTTCTTTTTCTTATTAGAGGGATGTGGCAAATGCATTATTATTTAACATTGTCTTTGGCTTTCTGTGTAGGTCAGGATTACGCTCATTTAAGCGTCGAGTGGCATATGCAAACGCAAACTATGACCGTATCCTATGAGTTCAATTTTTCTTTTCAGGTCTCTTTATAATTTATATGCTTTAAGCACACAAATACTGCTCGTGTAGTCTGCAAATTTTTCTGAAGGGAAACTTTTGAATAGTTATATTTGGGCTGTACAACTCTTGTGGTTTGGGATGTTAATTTGATTGGTGTAGCCAATTTAAGTTAGATGAACTATCTCTCCTGATCTTAATCAGTTTCAAATCTTTTAATAATTCTGTTTTCTTGTCAAACATTTATTCTGAGATCTTGCTATGGCAGTGGGGTTTTCATAAATTTGATGTCATCTTGTAAAATTTCTGTTCTTGAATACTGCCTCACTACGTGCTGTTAGGATTGAAGATGATGTCATTGTTCTTCCATAAAGCTTCCACCAAAATTTTAGTGTTTATGAGAAGATATTCACACTTTAAAGGCTACTATGATTAATCAAAAAGTAGTGATGATATGAAAATCCATCGGTATACTATGCTGGAAATGACCCTTACAAAAGAGTAGACTCCTAAAACTGTAATGCTGTGATGCCACGTGCTAGTCGCATGGTTAACACCTCCATCTGCATCAGACTAATGATAACTTCATCATCCTCAAAAACCAACCTACTTTCCTCTGCGCCCCCTCCCCCGCCCATAAAACTTGACCTATCTCCTTAATGTGAAGGGTTTTATTCTCAAAAACTTCAAACTAATCTAAATGATACTTCTATCATTTTTATCTTGGTGTGAGATCTTTTCAACTCACTACTACATTCCTTGACACTTCAAACAACTAATTCGGTATTTCTCTCCAATTGGAATTTAATAATTCAAAAGAGGAGGCCATTTGGGGGGGCTGGGCTTCAACCAAATTGGAGGGTATAATAGTGGGTTGTTAGAGAGGGTTATTGAGGTGGAGGAGGTGAGGCTGGCGGTAGAGTGTTGTGCGGGTGACGAGGCTCCAAGTCTAGATGGCTTCACTTTGTCTTTCTTTCAGCATTGCTGGAGCATGGTCAAACATGATGTTTTTGAGTACTATTGATGAGTTCCAGGAAAGGGATGAGTTTGAAAGGAGCTTAAATGCTTCTTTCATTGTCATTATCCGTAAGAATGAAGGGGCTTCTAACATCAGAGATTGTAGACATATTAGCCTAGTGGGAAGCATCTACAAGATCATTGCATAGTGGGTTGTTAGAGAGGGTTATTGAGGTGGACAGGGTGGCGGTAGAGTGTTGTGCGAGTGACGAGGCTCCAGGTCTAGATGGCTTCACTTTGGCTTTCTTTCAGAACTGTAAGAGCACGGTCAAACATGATGATTTTGAGTACTATTGATGAGTTCCAGGAGAGGGATGAGTTTGAAAGGAGCTTATATGCTTCTTTCATTGTCATTATCCGTAAGAATGAAGGGGCTTCTAACATCAGAGATTATAGACCTATTAGCCTAGTGGGAAGCATCTACATTGCTAAGGTGCTTTCTAATAGACTCGAGAGTTTTGGATGAGACTATGTCTTCTTCGCAAAATGCTTTTGTCGAAGGAAGAAAAATTCTGGAGACCGGATGCAACTTTGGTGGCTAATGAAGTGGTAGATTCGAGGAAGAATCAGGGTGAGCCAGGTGTTTGTTAATATGTTGAGAAGGCTTACGACCATGTAAATTGGAAGTTCTTGGATTTCATTATGTCGAAGATGGGCTTTGGGAACAAATGGAGGAAGTGGTTAATTTTTTGCATCTCTTTTGTGAGATACTCGGTTTTGATGATTGGCAGCTCGTGTGGTTTTTTTGGTAGTTCGAGGGGTTTGAGGCAGGGTGATCCTTTATCATTTATACCTTTTATTTTGGTGATGGAAGCTTTGAGCAGGATGATGGACAAAACTGTTTTAGGCGGACAAATCAAGGGTTTCAAGGCTGTGGTTGGTGGTGGAGGTACCTTGTCGGTTACCCACCTCAGATGATACTTTGGTGTTTTGTGATGCAGATGAGACCCAGTTGGATTACCTTGGACAAGTGTTAACTTGGTTTCAGATGGTATCAAGGCTTAAAATTAATCTCCGAAAGTGCGAGATCATTCTGTTGGTGCAGTAGATGACATTAACATGCTTGCTCAAGTTTTGCATTGCTGGGCAGGGGCTCTCCTTACTACCTACCTTTGATTGCCTCTTGGGGCATCGAACAAGGATCAAAACGCTTGGAATCCGGTCATTCATAGGATAGAGAAGAGGCTAGCAGGGTGGCAAAAGAGATATTTGTCCAAAGGAGGGAAGGAAGTAGCACTTTATCGAGTATTCCTACATATTGCATGTACCTGTTCGATGCACCTACCGTTGTTATAGGAAAGTTGGAATGGTTGCAAAGTAACTTTCTTTGGGATACGGCGGACGGGGCAAAGAAGTTCCACCTTGTTTGATGGGAAACCGTGATAACTCCTATACGGTAGGGAGGGCTTGGGGTTAAAGACTTGAAGGTTTTCAACAAGGCTCTTTTGGGTAAATGATTGTGGAGATTTGGGATGGAGGGAGAAGCTTTATGGAGAGGGGTGATAGCAGATAAATATGGAGTAATGGAAGGGGGATAGAGAACCAATGTGATCACTATGCCTCTCGAGTGTGGTGGGTGGAGGAATATAATGAAGGGGTGGGAAGATCTAATGAAAATATTGCTTTTAAGGTTGGGATTGAAAATAGAGTTAGTTTTTGGGGCCAAAAATGGTGCGGATGTTTGGCACTCAAGGATGAGTTCCCATTATTATATAGGCCCTCTTGCCAAAGGGAATTATCTGTTCCGCAAGCTAGGGGGACACAAGGGGATGCGACTTTTTGGGATTTGAGGTTCAGGAGGAATTTCCAGAATTGGAAGGTTACCGAGATTCAGAGATTGCTTGCTCTACTCCACATACAATGCGACAGACTCGATGCTTTGAGTTGGGAGTTGGGAAATAACAAAGTTTTCTCTTTCAAGTTCTTCTATGAGAAACTTCTGGTTAGGGTGGAGGATAGTTTCTCATATGAATCGGTCTGGATACCTAAGGTGCCGAGGAAGATGGAAAGTGGGGACATTGCTAACTTATTACCTTCATGTAGTATGTTAGCAAGACACTATAGACTATGTTGCTCGGAATCTTCAAAAATGTCAGCGGATGCATGTCGGATTCTCCAAAAGTAGTGTATTATTGAAGAATCCGACACGGTGCGGCATCGAAGGTGTCTGCACAATATTCTGTCTTTATCTAATTTCCAACCATTGTATCTGTGCAAATATTTATTAAGCCTCTTCTCCATGATTAACTCCTTATCTAAGTCCAGGCGTGAACCCCGAAATTTGGCATTATGATCAGGACGGCGTTGAGTTACAATGTCCTATGTTGGATATATGAGGGTATGAGAGCAGTTAAGAAAGGTCTTGGATAATTCCATCAATAACTTTAAGGTTTTGGATTGCGTGCTTAAATTTTTCAACATAATGAATTGTCTGTAATCTGTATCTAAAAGTTTAAATTGTTAGAGTAGGAAATTGTAACTTATCAAATTTAGGTCTGGAACAGTCCAAGTGGATACCTAATTCTTTTTGGGCCAAGTACGTGAAATATTTTGTTGATAGATGGTGATGAGTTTAACCCAGAACATCTATTTTGTGCCTGTTTAATTGTGTAACTGTCTCATTTAAAAGTCTAGAGGGATAACTTTTATTTATTTATTTATGTCTAAAATAACTAATTCTAATTAAGCAGGATAATTCTCATCAATCACCTGCAGTCTTTGGTTCATGCCTGTTGATCATCCCAAATGCCACTCTTGCTTTGCGGAGAATACTTGGGTTCACAATTTCCATCTCTTGCTTCTTTGGTTTCTTCCACAGTAGAATAATCTTGGATTCTCCTTGAGCACCCTTGACTAGAAACCTTTGTCTTAACCTCTTCCTGGTGCTATTTGGTTCTACGTACCATGTGAGGCTGTAGGCTGTAGTTCTAGGTTCTACATGACATGGTTATATGTAATTTACTAAAACTAGAGCTATTTTTATCCTTAACTCATCTCTAAGATGTTGTTGGATGGAGAACATCGTCAATCCGTCGTCAGGATGAACTTCCAAAGGTTGGTATTCAGTTGACTGCATTATGTGTGTTAAGAGCACTAATTTGTTCTTGTATATGTAAAATGGTTTTCTTTTCATTCTTCTCCAGTCTAACCTTCAAATAAAGGATCAGAAATACCCACATATTGTAAACGTTGAGCAAGAAACTACTCTCGATATTGACCATAAAGTATCTTCACTGGAAAGGAAGAAAATGGCTGATTTAGAAGGTTTGTAAACCCTTTACTTCTATTTTTGAAGCATGCCCCCAGCCCTACTCAAAGAAAGAAAATGAAAATAAAGTAATAATAGTAACAATACTTGCTCCATCTTTTACTTCAACTGTAGTTTATCATATGTGCATCACATGTTTTCAGTAATAAAGGTTATGGTTTATATTATTCTTATCGGAGATCAGTAATGCTTTCTGGTTCCGCAGGCAGAGAAATTGTTTGATATCGATTAAGTTATCCTTTAATATTATTTCATAAGAAAACAAGAAACCTTTAGCATTCAGTCCTCTGATATGTACAGGATTTTGAGCAGTAGGATGTCAGAACTTGGTCTTCCTTCCTTCCGCACCAAGCAGAAAAAAGAATTCATTTAGCATTGATAGACACTTGCAAAGAATTTATTTCATTGATGTTCCCTAAAGAGGTGCTTAGAACTTCCAGGGGAGTTTTGTGTATATGCTAACATCTCCCCCTAGAACAAATTGTTTGTGAGCTTAACTGTTATCCTACTCTCATGGATATGTTGGAGTATGTTCCAACTTCAGTAGGTCACGAAATACAGGGGTTCCTATAGTCCATCTTTTGTACTGTGTTCTTATAAATATATGCAGGTCCATGCTCTTTGAGCAGAGATGGACAAGATTTAATTTTAAAAAAAGGATGTCAGAAACACACTTTTTCTATTTTAACTTGGAATACTTTTTTTTTTTGATCAGGTAAACAAATTCATTTCATAAATCAAAAAGCCGAAGTGGGTCATATACAAGAATATACCAAAAAGAACAAAACCTACAAAAAGATATGGTTCTCTACAAAAGATACCCTATCCTCTGTCCATCCCGGAACTAAATGAGTGCACCAAAAACAAATAAGGGATCGGAGACTACTCCTCAACTGCACAAAACTCATTTCTACTCCTTCAAATGCCCTTCTATTTCTCTATCTCCAAATGATCCACATTAAAGCTAGAGGAACAACATTCCATGCCTTGCTCTTTCTCCTTCTTCTTCCAACTTTCCAGAAAAACAACAAGTCCTTCACAGACCTTGGCATCACCTTAGACATACCAAACCAACTGATCATATCCCACCAAAGTTTGGAGGCCAGGGCGCAGTGTAGTAAAAGATGATCTACATCTTCGCGCGCCTTCTTGCATAAGTACAACCAGCTGATATAAACCACCTTCCTTTTCCTAAGGTTTTTCGCCGTGACGATCACCCTCTAGTACTAAACATGTGAAAAAACACAATTTCCTCGGCACCTTAGGAATTCAAATCGATTTTACAGGAAAATCCTCCTCCGCCCTCACCAAAAGCTTCTCGTAAAAGGACTTTACAGAAAACACACACTTGTTCCCCAACTTCCATCTCATCGTATAGGGTCTTTCGACTGGCTCATAGTGCTGATGGAGTAAAACTAGCAACCGTTGAAATTCATTCACCTCCCAATCCTAGAAATCCTTCCTGACCCTCAAATTCCAAAACGTTTCTTCCCCTTGTGTCCCTCTAATTTGGTGGACTACCACCTCCCTTTGATAAGATATCCTATAAATGCTCGAAAACTCGTCTTTTAACAATAAAAACCATATCTCCATACCATATATTTCCCCCAAAACTATCTCTTCTCCCATCCCATACCCTGAACGAGATGTTTTTGTAAAACTCTACCCATCCCTTCATGATATTCCTCCACAATCCACACCCAAACGGCACCGTGATATCATTAGTTCTCCGTCCCCCTTCCCTCACCCCATATATTTACTACTCCCTCCGTTTCAATTTGTTTGACCTATATTGACTTGGCACGGAGTTTAAGAAAGTAAAGAAGACTTTTGAATCTTGTGGTTAAAATTAAAGATATGTTAAATGTACCAAAGTGCCCTTTAATCTTGTGGTCTTAAACATGCCATGTGGAAAGTTGAAATTTAAGAGTTGCTAAAAACGGAAAGAGGCATTCTTTTTGAAACGTACTAAAAAGGAAAGTAAGCCAAACAAATTGAAACGGAGGGAGTATCATTTATCTCCATAAAGATTGGACCTCCACCCTGAATCTCCACAACCATGTCCCAAGCAAAGCTTTGTTAAAGATCCTTAAATCTTTTAACTCCTAGGCCCCCCCAACTTTTAGGAGTAGCTACTATCTCCCATCGGACCAAATGATACTTCCTTCCCCCGTTTGCTGAATCCCAAAGAAAGTTTCATTGAAGCCTTTCCAATTTTTCTAACACTGATAGGAGCGTGAAACAACAACAAACCCGGTCAAATCCCACAAGTGGGGTTTGGGGAGGGTAGAGTGTACACATACCTTACCCCTACCTCGTAGAAGGGGATAAAATAAGTAGGGATACTCGATAAATTGCTCTTAATAAACACTTCCTTCCCGCCTTTGGACATACTTTATCTGCCAACCTGCAAGCTTCCTCTCAACCCTCTGAAGTATCGGTTACCACACAGTAAGGTCCTTATTCGAGGCCCAGAGTTAAACCCATATATGTAGTGGGGAGAGCCCCTATCCGGCAATGCAAAACCCGGGCGAGCAAATCAATGTTGTCCACCTCACCAACGGGAATGTTCTCACACTTCTGAGATTAATTTTGAGGCCTAACACCACCTGAAACCAAGTCAACACTTGGCCTAGAAAATCTAGTTGAGCCCCATCTGCATCACAGAAAAACCAAGGTATCATTTGCAAATAAAGGATGAGAAACCGATAAGGATCCAGGTCCTCCAACTGCAACACTGAAACCTTTTAAATGACCTCCCAAAACAGTTCTATCCGTCGTCCTACTCAAAGCTTCCATCACCAAAATGAAGAGCATAGGTGAGAAAGGATCCCCTTGTCCAAACACCTCGAGCTGCCAAAGAAACTACACAGGTTACCATTCACCAACACTGAGTAGCGTACTGAATACTTTATATTGAAAGCTTTTTCTAATTAGAGTAGCTTTTTAAATTGATAAAAGATTTCGGGAAACTGAGGCCCTTTTCAACTATGTCCAGGACTATCCTTCATTTGTTCATATATAAGAATAATAATAAGCAGATATCGACCCATAGTGATTGGATCCTTGATGACCTCTGTATTGCAGATTGTTTCTGATAGTCTTAGTCCTTTATCTATTCTTCAGACAGATTACTGTAACTAATAGCAAATTTATGTAATAAAGCTATTCATTCTCTTGGTATGCTGCTCCCGGAGACTCTCGAAGAGCAATTCGTTGATTACTTACATCTTAATGACAAGTAGTACATTTTATTCAGTACTCAGCTCTTCTTTTGTCCTTCCTTTTTCTTCTTTTGGTAATAGTCTAATATGTGGTTATTTGCTGCACGATCTTTTGCATCGTTTGGGTTCTCACATAACCTTTCTTTTTCCCATTTAGAGGAGATGATTGAAGGCCTTACACAAGTACCATGGGAACGAATTGATGTTAGCTTTCATGAAAGCAGGCAACGATATGTTGCACACAACACTATTCAGGCAAGCTTTAGATTCATTAGTCTTGCTGATATGTTCTAGTTAAGCCACGTGTACTATATATTTTTTTCCTTAAGACTTTTGTATTCAACTGTAATGCTTTTACTTGAGCCGAGGGTCTATTGGAAACAACCTCTCTACCTTGTAGGGGTAAGGTATGCATACACACTACTCTCCCTAGATCCTCACTTGTAGGATTACATTGGGTATGTTGTTATTTTACTTTTGTATTCAATTTTTTAAATTTTAAAAGTTTTGACTCTAGGAGATTGTTCGATCCTTTTGCTGAAATTACATTCAATTGTAAATGCTCTGCCTTTGCTTATTCAAATGGATGAACATTCAGAGATACCAGTAGTTCGGTATATATTGACGAAACTGTTCTCTTTTTTTATCTTGATTGGTCAGTTACAATGGAAAGTTCTTACACCTAGAGAAGGAAATCTGTTATCAATGTTGAGCTCGCTTTTGCTGCAAGTGGATCCATTAATTTACAATGTGTTGGTTTTTTTAAAAAAAGATGGGGCAGCAAAAAGGGGTTAAAATGACTCTCAATGGACTGAAATGACTTTCAAAGTTTTCAATGATGAAAATGTCTTTCAATATTTTTCTTAAGCATAGGAGGGCTTTAAATAGCCAACTTACAACATAAAATCTGCATATTTAAAATTCAAAATCCTAAAATATCTCAACAAATAAAACAACCTAATTTAAAATTTAAAATTTAAAATTCAAATGCATCCTAAAACTAGCAACTTATTTGGCTAAAAGTTACTGCAGTAACTAAAGTCAAATTTCAACACTACTCCTTTACTTTAGTTACTGCAATTAAAAGACTGCTCCTCAATTTCTACTTTGACATTTGGTGTTG